>ML436208.1:0-182393 GCA_005239525.1 Nicotiana knightiana
AACAAATCCTTGAATACCTCATCTTGACTAGAATCGTCACTTTCCTTATGAACCTGGATGATTGTATTTGTTCTTTAATATACACTCCACATAACCTTATCGTACTGATCCATGATTCGATAATCTCGTCTCACCCAGTATGAATTGCTTAGACAGTAAATCACCCCAAACATGGCTAACAGCCTCACATGATACCACATCGCGCCAATAGGCCATAACTCGAACATGATATATAGAAACGACTCAGGACAAAACTATTCAGCTCACTCAACTAATATGAATTCTTACCAAAAATAGTATCTAAAACACAAGAAAATAAATACATATTAGCCCTTCTTATCATCACGCTATTGCGGCGTGCAACCCGATCCAAATAACATACCCGTGGCGGCGTGCCACCCGATCCAAATAACATAAAACTCATGTAAGGAAATATATACAGAGCTGGTTGCTCACTATTACAAATTACCGAATATCGATCACAAGCACGCTGAGTGCATAATACCATCCTGGGGAGACTGATAAAGCCGTAGGCTATAAAACTCAAGCACAGTCGAGGTGCGATATACATATATATACACACACTCTGGTCTCAAGAGCTATCCTACTCACATAACATCCCCACTATGCGGGACCTCAACACATAAGGAATCCTCAAGCCGTTTTCACAACTCGCACGACACAATCACCATAACACTTAAATTCGACGAAGACGGAACAACACTCGCTGTTCTAATATATTTCCATGAAAAGAGCTCCATTGAAAGGAAAATGCCTGGCTCGCACGGAGCCCATAATCATAAACAAATCCATCCACAAACATCGAGCCACCTTGCTCACACGAATCTTAGCTATTTAGATTTTACCTGGGTCCAAATTAACCCTACCTTTACTCATAATACACGAGAACAACCGTCATCACCGGGACTAACACCCCAAAATCCATAATCAACTGAACCGAACGCCCTCAAGGTATAAATTCTCAATTAAGCAATATTGCACTTCTTCATACTCGGTCCAAATCTGAATTCCATCAAGTGACTACATGTCACATTTTATACAATATTCTCGCGGTCATGCTTCCACGACCTCCCACACAAGGCAACCAGTCTGCACATCCATGTCACCGACCATGCTAAGGCCGCAAAGCACATTAATAACCCATGACCAGGGTATAAATCCTCTTCCACCGAATATCGATCTCAGGTGACACTGAAGATAATACTAGCTTATACTGAACTTTCGAATCACTCTGTCTTGCTCTTCCGAGCTCATGACATCCTTATAAACATTGGACCTGAATCTCGATTCTTACTCCCAGTTACATACTGCTTCCAGCACTTAACATACCATTATGAGGTAGCGCAAGAATCCCATCATAGCTTTCGAACCACCAATAGGGTTAACACTTCATCGTATATAAACTTTTACTTGACTCAATTCAAGAGTACCACCTAAAATCACGAGTCAATTCCCACATAAATCCCATTACGACGGCCAACAAGCCCCGCACACACCGGCATAGACCACATGCATAACTAAATCACATCAAAGGAACCAATCACTGCCGCAAAGGTGCCATTTTAACCATGGCTAAATAACCATCCTCTTTTAATCACCATTAATTGCCTTAGGAAAAACAACAACTTCCTTCAACCCATAGCAAACTCAACCCTTACTCATCCCGAGTAACCTTGATTCACGAGACTATGCTGCCCAAATATCGCAACCCGTATCATACCCTTTTGATACTTCGTTTCCTCAATCCGAAGTCTATTCCTCTCACTCCTCTAATATTATCATGCCTGCTGAAACATATCATAGAACATTCCAACCATCCTCCCCTTTCTCAGAAATTATTCTGCAAAGCCTCGATTCTGAACCATATTGCTGCCTGAAATCTCTAATCGTCCCATTCTTTAACTTTAGAACTCATTGGGACCGCTATTGAGAGTCATCCACTCTGACTTGCCCCGAATACAAACACTCCAAGGCCCTCTTGGCACAGGAACACCTTTTTCAATGAAACACGTGACTAAGTCACTATCCCTATAATTCGCTCATGCCTTAAGCAAAATTTGAATCTTCCAAAGCCTAACCCTGACCTGACATGACCAACTTTTTCACAAATCCATCAAATCCTACGCACAATTACCATTTTACTCCTTCTTCCTTAGCTGAAATCACTTGCCTATACGCTGACAATTCGCAACCCTATGAGAAGACAACTCTACAGCTCTACTGCAGATGGTGGGACTCCCCCACTTAGCCCGAAGCCACTCTTAGCACTCCCTAGACCCTGCTGAGATCCTTCCTCCTTTGATAACACGATCTTGCTTAGCCAAACCATGCCAATCTTCCAAATTCCCTTGCTAGCACTCCCTAAATACCCGAATTGCCTACCATTATTTACACATTCTATCTCCTACCAACTAGCCACTAGGACCCCTCACAGAACCTGCCAACCCCTCCATTGCTAACCTATCCCCAGAAGACAACCCACCTTAAGAAATCACCAGCTGACACCTCCCAGTGACGCTGAAATGCATGCTCTTTGCGACCTCAATAACCCATCCTACGCCCCGCTTTATTCCAGGATCATTCCTTGCCAATCGCAATCCTCAATACTTGCTCTCAATACTCTGACCCCACGCAACTAAAGAAACCATAGCACCGACAAATCTAACACATTCCATTCGATCAATGACAACCTAACACATTCCATTCGATCAATGACAACATAGGCATAAGCCTCAAAGGAATCAACTCGCACGATGAATAACCAAGTAGGGAAATACTCCTAACAGCCCTGTAGCCTCTCGAAGATAAGTACAGACGTCTTCGTACAGATCCGCAAGACTCTACTAGACTTGCTCATGACTCGTGAGACCTACGGGAACCTAGAGCTCTGATACCAACTTGTCACGACCCTAATCCGCCTCCGTGAACATGTCGTGATGGAACCTAGTCCCTATAACTAGGTAAGCCTAACAATGTGAAAAAACAACATAACTTGCGGAATAATTAAGTAAAAACTGAACAAATCTAAAAGAAAGACTGTATATAAATGCCGCTCGGCATATACAACTCAAAAATAATGCGGAAGTCTACAATATCATCCCAAAACCCGGAACTCACGGGAAACACAGGCTAACAGAAATGTAATACACGGCTCTAACTCCAGAATGTCTAAACAACTGTAAGGAAGGAAAAACTTTCCACTAAAGCTGGAATAAGATAGAAACTCCTGGTCTGCGGACGTGGCAGATGTACCTCGAAGTCTCTGCTAGGTACCTGGATCTGCGCATGAAAAACATGCGCAGAAAGGGCATGAGTACACCACAGCGGTACTCAGTAAGTGCCACGCCTAACCTCGGTCGGGTAGTGACGAGGAAGGTCAGGGCCCTACTGAGGTCAATCAATATAATAGGAATTTACAGTATGAAAACAAGCAGTAACAATGAATACAGTAGTGAAATAGACCGGTCGAACCAGTAATAACAAAAACACAAGAACAGAGTAACCACATAATATGTACAACTCAATAACAATGGTAACAATGAGGATCTCCCAGGATACCGTTCTGTAGTCCTTTTCTCAACTGTCCAGTGGATCTCCCGGGATACCACCCCGTAGTCCATCATATGTATATCCGAAGAATCTCACAGGATACCGTCCCGTAATTCATCATATGTATATCTGAAGGATCTTCCGGGATACCGTCCCGTAGTCCTTTTATCAATGTGCATGGGGATCTATCGGGAATCGAACCTGTAGTCCCAAAGTAAATATGCTGGGGGATCTCCCGGGATACCGTCCCGTAGTCCCAAAGTAAATATGTAGGGGGATCTCCCGAGATACCGTCCCGTAGTCCCAAAGTAAATATGCAGGGGGATCTCCCGGGGTACGTCCCGTAGTCCCAAAGTAAATATGCAAGGGGATCTCCTGGGATACCGTCCCGTAGTCCCAAAGTAAATATGCAGGGGGATCTCCGGGGATACCGTCCCGTAGTCCCAAAGTATGTATGCAGCCACAACAAAAAGAAATTCAGAAATAGAGTGCAAAAATACAAAGCAACAAGTAGTTCTAGCATAACATGCTTCACGAAGTACATTTAAAGCAGCTTAAGCAAATAGGCAATTTAGGGCAACTAGGCATGCCTTCCTAAGCTAACATAGACTATAATTGCAAATAGAATAAAACATGTAAGAAAGAAACTCAGTCTAAATATTTAAAGTAAAACCGTATTTTCAACAATTAGCACAAGTACGTGCTCGTCACCTCACGTACAAGACTTTCAATTACCAAATATGACATCCTAAGGGGAAAGGTTCCCCACACAAAGTTAGACAAGCCACTTTTGCCACGAGTATCCGACTCCAAATGGCCCATATCTATTTAAATTAATAACATATCGTGCATAACATCTCAAGCAACTGATTCTACTATTTAATTAAAAGTAAGGCGCGAAATTTGGTAAAATGACTTAAACGCCCCTCAGGCCCACGTCTCGGAATCGGTTAAAAGTTATATTTTTCGGACACCCATTCTTATACGAGTTCAACCATGCAAAAATTATCAAATTCCGACATCGGATTGGCTTTCAAATCTTAAAATTTTTATTTGTGGAAGATTTGCGGAAAAAAATAGATTGTTCTTCAATAAATTCATGGATTCATGATGTAGATGAGTATGGAATCATTAAATATAATCAATATAGGATAAGGAACACTTACCCCAATGTTTTCTCGTGAAAATCGCCCAAAAATCACCCAAGAACCGTGCTCCCAAAATCCAAAATGAAATAAAGGAAATGAGCATTTTAGGTCCTTAAATTTCTGCCAAGACGTCACTAAAAGTCCAATTTTGATGCTAAACGTCGTCATTAAAAGTCCACTAGAAACAGCTTTACCAACCCCTGTTCAATCAACCATAACTTTCAGTAATAATGTCCAAATTATTAATGGTTTAACTTTATGAAAACTATATTGCAAGGGCTACAACTTTTCTGTTTCCAAAATGCTCAGATTTCTTATAGATTTCGAGATATAAGCTTCTAAAGTAGGCTCCTCGCATCAGAAATTTCTGGAAAAAATGCAAAAATAGCTTTACCAGCCTTCATTTAGTCGATCATAACTTTATGCACAAAACTTCAAATGACAAATAGTTTAATGTAATGGAAACTAGACCTCACGATCTACAAATTTCATGTTTTTCAAATTTTCAGAATGCTTATAGATTCTTATATATACGCTTCCAAAGTTAGCTTTTCGACGCACAGTTTGCTGTCCAAAAAAACATGCAGCAGTAATTTCTGCAATTTTCCTTCTTTTTCTTGTCCGAAATTCTTTCCGTTAACCTTCTGAAATCCACCTGAGGCCCTCGAGACCTTAATCAATTATACCAACATGTCCCAAAACATGATACGAACTCGCTCGAGGTCTCAAATCATATCAAATAACGTGGAAATCATGTATCGCACTCCAATTCAAGCTTTATGAACTTCGAAATTTCAAACTTCTACATCCGATGCCGAAACCTATCAAATCACGTTCGATTGACCCCAAATTTTGCACACAAGTCATATTTGACATTACAGACCTGCTCCAACTTTCGGAATTGGAACCCGACCCCGACATCAAAAAGTCAAACTATCGGTCAAACTTCTCCAAAAACCTTCAAATTTCTATCTTTAGCCAAATGACTTCAAAATGACCTCCGGACGTCCGAATTCACTTATGATCGCGCTCCCAACTCCAGAATCACCATATGAAGCTATTCCCTGACTCAGAATCCTTAAAAGGACATCAATATCATTGAAATGCACTTCAAGCCAAACATAGGAAATTTTTACAAAAATGCTGACTTCCACAATATCCACCAAAACGCTCTCGGGTTATCCAAATCCCAATCCGGACATACGCCCAAGTCCGAAATCACCAACGAACCTGTTGGAACCTTCAGATCCTGATCCCGAGGTCGTTTACTCAAAATTCAAGTGTTAGTCAATTTCTTCAACTTAATGCTTCTGAAATGAGAATTTTCCTTTCAATTTTACTCCGAACCTACTGAATTTCAACTCTGACCATACACGCAAGTCATAATACCCGAAATGAAGATGTCAATGACTCCCATCTGCTGAATGACGCGCTAGATCTCAAACGTCAGCTCGTTACACTCAAGAACCAGGGTTCAACCCCAATTCTTTTCAAAATACATTCTTCCTCACTCACTTTGGACAAAATTGGTCATTATTTTCTTGACCCGACAACTCTTTCAATATTCCTGGGTAAAGAGGGGCAGCCGTTGATGCCCAATTTTGCCCTCATATTTTTAAAATAGTATATATATTTTCAAAATGTCATTTTGCATCATTACTTAATTTACAAGATTTATACAAACATTTATATATTTTTTTCCATAATGTTTAGAGCTTTAAAATTAATTATCTTGCATTTTGTGATGATTTAATTACCCAAAGTTATTATTTGCATCAACATATATGTTACAAAATATTTTTACTTTAATTTAGATAAGCATATTTGTATTTTTGTGTTATTTGCATAATTTTTCATTAATAGCCTATATTCATGTATAATTACATTATCTATTAAATTATTTGTACCAAAATACCATTTTATTTTATTTGTTATAATAATTAGTTATTATTTTTAATCACTTTATTGCACGAGTAATATTTTATTATATATTAAATAGTTTTATACATTATTTTATTAAGAATTTTCGTATATTTTAATTTATAGCCCAAGTTTAGGTTAATTTTCAAACCAAATTCAAGCCCAAGGAACCTAGCCAATTCAATTGACCCAGAAGCCCAAAACTGATGTTTTATACTTCAATACCACACAAGAGAGGAGGTGATTTACACAGATTATAGAAGGACCTTGTTCTTCTATGTGTTCCTAATACTACTGTTGCGGGATAATAAGTACAGAAATTAATGAAAACAGAGATTTTTACGTGGAAAACACCTGGCTTAAAATATGAAAAAACCACGACCTACATCCCAGTAGGATTTTCCCAAAACTCTTTACTAAATTAGTGAGCAAAAACTTCATTTACAAAAACTCTTTTGTAAACCTAGGACTACCTCAATCCCTTGTGGCAAGCCAACCTCTAACTGTTTGCGACAGCATCAAGTTAACTCTAAATTGCAAACACAAAGTACCGATTACAAAGTGTTCTAGATAAAGCTAAAAGGTACAAGATAAAACTATCTACTAGAATTGAACTAGACTAAAAGACCGACACTTGGAACTGGTTCTTCTAGCTGGTTCAAGTAGCTTCAGGCTTGCACACTTACATCTCACACGAACTTCTTGCAAAATTGCCTTTCTATTTTGCTCTCAATTCATGTCTAACTTCTGCTTTTGTGTGTACTTGTACAATAAGAACATTCTACAATATATAGGATTAATAGATAAAGAATTAACTAGAGTTCTAATGCTACTCTTCCTTGGTGGAAGAGTGCTAGTTGATCTCAACTCCTAAATCCCTTCTTATCTCGAATATTGTTCTTACCGAATAAGGAGTCCTTCTCCTTATTATTTTTGCAATCTTTTCGATCAGGAGATATCTTATTCTATGTCTATCTCTACCAGTGATGGACCTGGTTAATTTCTGAGTTCATTTGTCAATCTTCACAACTATTCTCTTTCTTGGGCAAACAAATTCCTCCTTTTTGATGATGACAAACTTTTTGTGTCCATAAGCTTGGGCCTGTTTCAACTTAATCCAATATTGACACTTATTAAAGTATTAAGCACTTATCATGAATAACCAGGGTCATTAGGTTATAAATTTCACTGTTCAGAGCACAACCATTTTCCCCCTTTTGGCATCATCGAAAAGTTGCAAAAAGATGTGTGAATACCAGATGGTTAAAAATCACTCATGGCCACTGGGGCAACTGCAAATGCATTCATGGATTAGTCATCAATATTCATCTAAGAATCCAAACTGTCAAAGAAATAGAGACAATGAATAAGAGAAAAAGCAGGAAACTTCATTGATAGAGAATATGATTATTTCACAATCCACAAAATGAAACAAAAAATAGTTAATAACATGAGAACAAAAAAACATCCCGAATCTGGGTCACTGAAAGTTCTAGGCATACTAGCAAATTAAGGCTTGGAAGAATTGGGGGCTTGGGTTTTGGTTTGGAGAAGGTGAAACATGTCTTGCAGAATTCCCTCATTCTTCTCCCTTTCCTTTGTAAGCTCAACTCTGAGGGCATCTCCCTCAGATTCAACCTTACCCAAACGAGTCTTCAACCTTGCTATCTCGGTATCCATTGCCCCACTCTCCTACACTAAGGCTCTGACCTTGCTGTTAACATGTGTCTTTCTAGATGAACCAAGTTTATTTGGAGTGGCATGTATCTCACAATCGCAAGCAACCTGAGTATTGATCCCAAATTGGTCTTTGATTGTGGCCATCTCCGACTTCTTTAGTGACACCTCGTAATGAGCAAGAACAGTAGTGAGAATGAATCCATAAGGAATGGCGTGGGCTTTGAAGTCGTTGACAACCCTGTCCAAAAGTGGAATGATGAAACAATGCTAGTTAATCTGTTGCCCACTATTCAGAGATTCTATCAAAACCAAGTCCATGTAGTTAGCAATATGCCTCCTTTCCTGCCTGAGCAGCACACACTTGTTAATGAATTCAAACAATACCTTGTGAGCTGGTTTCATTTAACTCTTACAAAACTGCCTTGGGCTCAATTTCTGCTTCATTATCACAAAATTTCCTTGTGATAACTAGGGCAGTTGGAACAGAATCCAGACTGGACCTTTCCTGCCCAGTGTAGTCATCATAGCCTTCAGAGGGTATGCCAAAGATTTCACCCAGCTCTTTCGCATCAAATGAGATTATAACCCTTTTCACCAGGTGTGGTGACTATGACCTCCTTTACCTCAGCATTGGCCATGAATTCCACAATATCATTTCTAGCCAGTATTCCATCTAGCTGAAAGACCGTGTCCTTCCACCCCTGTAACTCAAGTTTCTCCAGCAGCAGGATCATCCCTTCTTCATCCAAGTCCTTCAAAAGTCTCCCCTTCATAATTGTTCGTTTGCCAAACTTGGCCAGCTTTTCCTTCTCACCATCAGACTCATCATCCTCTTCACCACTCCAATCTTCTTCTTTCAGTAATTTTCACTTTCTTGGCTTTTACTGCAGACCTGGTTCGTTTAGCCAAGATAGATGATCCAGCAGACTTAGAAACAAATGAATACTTCTTTAAGGAAGTCTTGGCTTTCTTGGGTTTAGGGGTATGAACCTCTACCTCAACTGTCACTTCTTCACTTTGATGGACCAGGCCCATCTCATCCACTTCAACAGTCTCAATAGGCTCAACCACTTTTTCTTTCCCATTTTCCACTATTTTATTCGTACTCTCTTCTAAAGCTCTCTGCAAATCGTCCTCACTTTGCTTAATCTTTCTCCTTTTATTTATTCATCTTGGAAGAGGAATAGCAGAAATATCAGAACGAGCAACTTTCCTTTTCTTGTTGGCTCTAGCTGTACCAGGGGTTGTAGTTTCAGGAGTTCTTTTCTTCATAGGTTTGTAACTGTCACCTATCTTTTTCAAGAGATGAGCTAGGGTTTCCTCAGTAGATGAGCCAGGTTCATCTACTTACTTTCCAAGATTTACTAGTCCTTCATCGGCTTCTCCTGATCTAGTTCCCCTTGTGTTCAAGCTACCTTCTTACTCCTCTCGGGCTCAGCTCCACAAATAGCCATTTTAACAAATTCAGAGGTGGGTGAAAAATCAGCCTCTTCTTTCCCTTTTCCCCTCTCTTCACTCCGTACTCCCTCACTCTATTTTTCTTTTTCAGTTTTATTTTTACTACCTCTCCTTCTCGTCTCAGGCATCTCCACATCAATCATAGACCCAACAAATATGAACCTAGTTTCTAAATTTTCAGCGATCTCAAAAATGACCTCGGAAGAAGGTTTTGGTACAGAAGTTGCCTCTTCAGAATCGGAAGACCTAGTTTCTTCCCCCTCAGTCGCTAATTTGAAGAGCCACTCGAATTTTGTGAGTCTTGGTCTTGGCTTGATTGAAGCTGGGCACTTAATTTTCGTGATAGCGCATGGCCACTATTTTTCTAGAAAGCAGTTTGACTCTCCTTTTTCTAGGTTAAGGGGTAGCACTAGGAAGAGGGGTTGTGGAGAGAGATGAAGGAGTAGGGGGTGGAGGAGTACCAGGATAATTGAAGGGGTTAGACATTTTGAGTATGGTTTTGTGATGAAGGAAAAAACTTGAATTGAATTCAAAGGCAAAGAGAGAATAAAGGGTTTCGCCGGTTTTTCGAAATAACGAAGAATTTTCAGACATGATGATGAGGGATTTAAAGAAGAAGTGTAATTAATACACAACGTCAGCTTTTTGTGATCAATTAGAAGTCTAATCACCGTACATTTTTTCAGTTCAAAGTGACGGTTAAGGCTCCCCTAGAATCTAGGTGTTTTAATACGGTGAGGATTCTTTAGGTGAAACAGAACTAGTTCAAATATTTATTGGATAGACTTTGGTAGATTTTGGACTTGGATAGAATTCTTCTCATGATTTAAATATTAGTATTTCATATTGTGCGGAGTGTAGAACACATACCCCATTTTTCAGATGAACCAGTACTGATGAACTAGGTTCTTCACTAAGAATCCTTTTGATTATGTCTCAATTTGCAAACAATAGAGAAAATTACATTAGAGACCAGTGAGACATATTAAAGCATGGCATAGGAGTATACTATTTACAGTATGAGACAGGGCAAAGATTATTCTAGTTATTTACACAAATTTCAAATTTTCTAACCAAAATTGTTTTTTCAATTATTTTTTTTAATTTTTTTTTTCATATACATTCTAAACTGTTTCAGTTAGGAGATCTTAATCATCCATAATTCTAACATGTTCCTTTCAAGATTCTCTCTACTCAGTGTTTTTGTAAAGATGTCAGCAATCTGCTTATCAATAGCACAAAACTCTATAGTTATCAATCCCTTCTCATAATTGTCCCTTAAAAAGTGATGTCTAACACCTATGTGTTTAGTTCTCTTGTGTTGAACGAGGTTATTGATCATACTAATTGCACCGGTGTTATCAGAAAAGATAGTGATACACCCAACATCGATTCCAAAGTCCATCAATTATTGTTTAATCCATAATAATTGAGCACAACATAAGGCAGCAACAACATACTCAGCTTCAGCAGTAGATAGGGCCACTAAATTTTGCTTTTTGGTGGCCCAAGACACAAGACATGAGCCAGGAAAATGTGCCATACCTAAGGTGCTCTTTCTATCGACAAGAAAACCTGCATAGTCAGCATCAACATATCCCACAAGATTAAAATTACTACCTTTTGGGTACCAAAGATAAAGATCAGTGGTCCCTTTTAGGTATCTCAAGATTCTTTTGAAAGTAGTCAAGTGTGATTCCTTTGGATTTTCCTGAAACCTTGCACACAGGCCTACACTGAAAATAATGTCAGGTCTACTAGCAGTGAGATACAATAATGAACCAATCATTACCCTACACAACTTCTGATGAACAGATGAACGAGGTTCATCTATATCCAACTTTGTGGCAGTTTCTATAGGAGTGTCGACTTCTTTGGAATCTTCCATTTTAAACCTTTTAAGCAACTGTTTTACATACTTCTACTGATGGATCATATATCCATTTGAATTATATTTAATTTGTAAGCCCAAAAAGAAATTAAGCTCACCCATCATGATCATTTCAAATTCATTCCCCATTATTTTAGAAAATTCTTTACTTAGCATATCAACAATTGCTCTAAAGATTATGTCATCTACATATATCTGAACTACCAAGAGATCGTTACCTTTTTCTTTTAAGAACAGAGTGCTGTCAATTTTACCTCTCTTGTAGTCATGCTCCAGCAAAAACTTTGATAATTTTTCATACCATGCTCGTGGAGCTTGCTTGAGTCCATAAAGTTCTTTGTCAAGTTTGTACACATGATCAGGATTTTCCTTGTTCTCAAACCCTGTAGGTTTCTTGACAAACACCTCTTCTTTTTGATAGCCATTCAGAAAGGCACTTTTGACATCCCTCGGGTGAAGGTTAAATTCCATGTAAGCAGTAAAGGCTATGAGGAGTCTTATAGCTTCCAGCCTTGCCACTTGAGCAAAAGTTTTGTCGTAGTCTATGCCTTCCTCCTGACTATATCCTTGAACCACCAATCCTGCCTTCTTCCTTGTAAATGTTCCATCTTCATCAAGTTTGTTTCTGAAGACCCGCTTAGTGCCAATTACTAACCTACCTAAAGGTCTTGGTACCAGATGCCAAACTTGACTCATTTAGAATTGGTTGAGTTCATCTTGCATTGAATTTGCCCAGTCTGCATCCTGCAAAGCCTCAACAACATTTTTAGGTTCAATAAGAGATAAGAAAGCATAAAAAACACAAAGATTCTTTAAAGAAGATCTGGTTTTGATTCCAGAGGTTGGATCAATAATGTTCTCAATAGAATGAGAACTTTGATATTATATGGTTTCACAACCAACTGGTTTCCCCTTGATGTTCCTTCAATATTTAGTTACCGTGGGATTATTTTCTACAAGAGGTCTATTCATGCACCTATTTATGATGTAGCATGCAGTATTTACAGCTTCTTCCCAGAAGCTATGGAGTAGTTTACTAGAAAGAAGCATAGTCCTAGCCATAACTTCAAGTGTCCTATTCTTTATTTCAACTACTCCATTTTGTTGTGGAGTTCTAGTGTAACGACCCAAAGGGTCATCGCCTATATTATTGCATATTCCGTACTTTCGAGGCCTTAAAAACCTCATTTGTGGTTGCCTCAATTTGCGTGCATATTCCGGGCGCTTTGACGACCCGGCCGGTTATCTTTTTTCCCCAAGTCTATTTTTGCTAAATTGAATTGTCGGGACGTTCGGTTTTGAGACATTTAGTCCCTAAAGAGAGCTTAAGTGTTGGAACGTCGCCCGTAGTCGGAGCAGTGTGAAGACAACCTCGGAATGGAAATCCGATGGTTCTGTTAGCTCCGTTAAGTGATTTCGGGGTTTGGAGCATGTTCGGAGTGTATTTTGAAAGTCCATAGCTCATTTAGGCTTGAAATGCCGAAGTAAGAATTTTTGGAGTTTTCGGTCCGATAGTGAATTTTTGATCTGAGGGTCGAAATGGAATTATGGAGGTTGCAGTAGTTTCGTCATGTCGTTTTGGGATGTGTGTGCAAAGAGGTAGTTACGATAAGTTTAGACGTGTTTCGGCGTCGGATGTGAATTCTTGAATTTTCCAAAGTTTCTAGGCTTGAACCTATGCATAATCGATATTTTTGATGTTATGAGACGTGTTTTTAATACTCAACCTAGTTCAAATAAGGTGTTATGGTTGGTTGGTGGTTTTGGTTGAGGTCCCGGGGGCCTTGGGGTTGTTTCGGATGCTTAACGGGTGAAAATTTGGAACTTTGCTGCTGCTGAACCAGGCCTCTTCTAGTGTCTTCGCACCTGCGAAGGTTTTTCCGCAGGTGCGGACTCACAGGCACGTGGGGTTGATTGCATGTGCGATACAGGGGAGATTTGACCAGTGGTCGCAGGTTCGACCTGGGTTCCGCAGGCGCGGGACCGCAGGTGCGACCTGGGTTCCACAGACGCGGGACCGCACATAACTTAAGTGATTTCGGCGCCTGCGATGCTTTTTCCGCAGGTGCGGTGATCTAGCCCGCAGGTGCGAATCCCTTGTGTTTTTTGTTCCAAAAATCCAAGAGTTCATCTCATTATTCTAAAAATCGGGTAAGGGCTCAAGAATTGGCGATTTTCTGTGGGTTTTGAAGAGAAGGATCATAGATAACATTTTCTAATCCTAATTCATTGTTAGACCATTAATTCCCGTTGTTTTCTTTAGTTTAATTATCAAAAATGGGGGGAAAACCATAGGGAAGTGATGTGATTTTTCCCAACCCGAAATTCTAAAAAGTTTATAGGGTTTTGGCATCGGATTTTGATTGTTTCTGGTTGAATGAGTCCGTGAGTGTATGGGTGTCCAGAAAATATAAATTTACCTGATTCCGAGACGTGGGCCCGAGGGGTGTTTTGGTCATTTTACATCATTTCGCGTCTTAGCTTAAATTAAACAATGAAAAATCAGTTGCATGAGATGTTATTTACGATATGTAATTGGATTGTATAGATTTAGGCCATTTGGAGTCGGATACTCGTGGCAAACATGGGTTTCAAGTTGATTTTGAGCCGGTTCGAGGTAAGTGGCTTGTCTAACCTTGTGTGGGGGACCTTTCCCCTTAGGATGTGATATTTGGTAATTGAATGCCTCGTACGTGAGGTGACAAGCAAGTAATTGTGCTAATTGTTGAAAATCCGGTTTTACTTAAAATATTTAGATTGAGTTTCTTTCTTACTTGATTTATTCTATTTGCAATTACAGTCTATGTTAGCTTAGAAAAGCATGCCTAGTTGCCCTAAATTGCCTATTTGCTTAAGTTTCTTTAATTGTACTGCGTGTAGCATGTTAGGCTAGAACTACTTGTTGCCTTGTATTTTTGCACTCTATTTCTGAATATCTTCTTGTTGTGGCTGCGTATTTACTTTGGGATGGTATCCCGAGAGACCCCCCTGCATATTTACGTTGGGACTACGGGATGGTATCCCGAGAGATCCCTCTGCATATTTTCTTTAGGACTACGGGACGGTATCCCGGGAGATCCCCCTGCATATTTACTTTGGGACTACGGGATGGTATCCTGGTAGATCCCCCTGCATATTTACTTTGGGACTACGGGACGGTATCCCAGGAGATCCTTCGGATATACATATGATGGACTACGGGATGGTATCCCGGGAGATCATTAGGATATACATATGATGGTCTACGGGACGGTATCTCGAGAAATCCACTAGTCAGTCGAGAAAAGGACTACAGGACGGTATCCTGGGAGATCCTCGTTATTACCATTGTTATTGAGCTGTTCATATTTCGTGTTTACTCTGTTCTTGTGTTTGTTATTTCCTTGTTTGACCTGTCTTATTTCACGGTTGTATTCATTTTTTCTGTCTGTTTTCCTACTGTAAATTCCTATTATATTGTTTAACCTCAGTAGGGCCCTGACCTTCCTCGTCACTACCTGACCGAGGTTAGGTTTGGCACTTACTGAGTACTGATGTGGTGTACTCATGCCCTTCCTGCGCATGTTTTTCATGTGCAGATCCAGGTACCTCCACTCAGGCACACTATCCCCGAGGTTGAGAGATACAACAGATACTTCGAGGTACATCTGCCGCGTCCGTACGCCAGGAGTCTCCATCTTATTCCAGATTTTTGTTAAATGTTTATCCTTCCTTACAGTTGTATAGACATTCTGGAGTTAGAGCAGTGTATTGTATTCTGTTAGCCTGTGGTTCCCGTGAGTTTCCAGGATTTGGGGTGATATTGTAGACCTCCGTAGTATTTTTCGTTGTATATGCCAAGTGGCATTTATATACAGTCTTTCTTTTAGATTGTTCAGCTTTTTTTTACTTAGCTATTCCGCAATTTATGTTGTTATTCCGCATTGCTAGGCTTACCTAGTTATAGAGACTAGGTGTCATCATGACATGTTCACGGAGGGCGAACCGGGATCGTGACAAGTTGGTATCAGAGCTCTAGGTTCATAGGAGTCACGGAACACATGCCGGTTTATTAGAGTCTCACTGATCGGTACGAAGACGTCTATACTTATCTACGAGAGGCTATGTAACTGTTTAGGAAAAATCTTCACTTCATTTGATTTCCTTGTCGTGCGATATTTATTTTGACATCAATTCTAAACCTCTATCTTCTACTCTCTCACAGATGGTGAGGACACGTGATGCTCGGGACAATCAAGCACCCGCGCCCCCTACCGCATCAGTCAGAGGCCGGGGCCGAGGTAGAGGCTGAGGATGCGCACATGGTGCATCGAGACCACCTGCGCGAGCTGCCGCCGAGGTACCACCAACAGATCCAGCCGAAGTCCAGGAACCTGACACGCCTACAACTACTACTACTCCAGTCCTTCAGGAGACTTTGGCACAATTCCTGAGCATGTTTTGTACATTGATTCAGGCGGGATTGATTCGGGTTGTACCGACTACTTCACAGATCGGGGGAGCGACCCAGACTCCCGCCACCCCCACTCCAGAGCAGCGAGTTCCCATTGGTCAGGTTCCAGGTGTCATGGCGACACAACATGTGGTCCCAGTACAGCGGGTGGTGAGGACCCCTCGCCGAGTAGGGGACATGTTGGTACAGGAGAGAGAGGACAGACGAGGTCAGGAGGGAGAGTACAAAGGAGTGAGTAGACCTCGTAGATATGGGAGACCCGATGGCCCTTATTTTGGAGGAAGAGTATGGCATGGTAGAGGTTTTGTGGGCCAGCTAGATCAGTTTGCATCTCAGACTTTACACCGAGTTTTATGTGTTCCGGGTCTCGAAGTACCCGTACTGCATAGTTTCCACCCCCACGTCGTCCATGTTGCTTTGAGTGTGGTGACACCTGCCATATGGTTAGGGACTGCCCCATACTTGGTAGGGGTGTATCTTCACAGAATTTTCAGCCACAACGTGCTTAGCATAGTTCTTAGGCTGTGGCTACAGCCCCAGTTGTTACCCCACCTACCCTTGGAGAGGTTGTTGCCTCCGACTCTGCCATCACAGGTATTGTCATGGTTGTTTATAGAGGTGTACCGATTCTATTCGATCTAGGCTCCGCTTATCCTTATGTGCCTTTTATATCTACTCCGCATTTGAGTGTACCTTGGGATTTCCTTGAGTTTTCTTGTTTATGTTTCTACTCCTATGGGAGATTCTCTTGTTGTGGACCGCGTTTATCGGCCGTGTTTGGTTACTTTTTGTGGTTTTGAGACCAGTGCGGATTTAGTGTTACTCAATATGGTGGATTTTGATATTATCTTGGGCATGGAGTGGTTGCACCCCCATTATTCTATTCTTGATTGTCACGCCAAGACCGTGACGCTGGCTATGTTAGGTATTCCGCGTGTTGAGTGGAGTGATAATTTATATCACACTCCCAGTAGAGTTATCTCTTTTCTTAGAGCTCAGCATATGGTTGAGAAGGGGCGTGCCGCGTATTTGGCTTATGTGAGATATGTTAGTGTTGATACCCCTTCTGTTAATTCAGTTCCAGTGGTACGAGATTATCCCGCTGTGTTTCCAGCTGATCATCTGGGCATGCCGCCCGATAGAGACATTGATTTTGGCATTCATTTGTTTGTGGGTACTCAGCCCATTTCCATTCCTCCTCCGTATGGCTCCTCCTGAGTTGAAGGTGTTGAAGGACCAGTTACAAGAATTGCTTGGTAAGGGTTTTATTCGACCCAGTTTTTCACCTTGGGGTGCTCCTGTCCTATTTATGAAGAAAAAGGATGGTTCTATGCGCATGTGTATTGATTATCGTCACTTGAACAGGGTTACAGTGAAGAACCATTATCCCTTGCCTCGTATTGATGATTTATTTGACCAGCTTCAGGGCGCACATGTATTTTATAAGATTGATTTGCTCTCAGGTTATTATCAGTTGAAGATTCGAGAGTCGGATATCCCGAAGACTGCTTTCAGGACTCGGTATGGCCATAACGAGTTTCTAGTTATGTCATACGGGCTGACTAATGCGCGCACAACATTTATGCATTTCATGCACAGTGTGTTCAGGCCATATCTCGACTCGTTCGTCATTGTTTTCATAGATGATATTCTTGTTTACTCCCGGAGTCGGGAAGATCATGAGCAGCACCTGAGGAAAGTGCTTCAGACATTGAGAGAGAATAAGTTGTATGCAAGGTTCTCAAAATGTGAGTTTTGGTTGAGTTATGTGGCATTCTTAGGCCACGTGGTATCGAGTGAGGGCATTTGAGTGGATCTAAAGAAGGTAGAGGCCATGCAGAGTTGGACCAGTCCGTCCTCAGTTATAGAGATTCGCAGTTTCCTTGGCTTTGTAGGTTACTACCATCGTTTTGTGGAGGGATATTCATCGATTGCAGCCCCTATGACTAGATTGACCTAGAAGGGTGCTCCATTTCTGTGGACAGAGAAGTGTGCGGCGAGATTTCAGAAGCTCAAGACAACTTTGACTACAGCCCCAATCTTGATATTGCCTACTGGTTTGGGGTCTTATACAGTTTATTATATGCCTCGCGAGTTGGCCTTGGAGCGGTGTTGATGCAGGACGGTAGGGTGATTGCCTACGCGTCCAGACAATTGAAGATAGATGAGAAGAATTACCCTGTCCATGACCTTGAGTTAGCTTCCATTGTTCACGCATTGAAGATCTAGCACCATTATTTGTACGGTGTGCCTTGTGAGATTTATACTGACCACCGGAGTTTGCAGCACATATTCAGGTAGAAGGATCAAAATTTTCGCCAGCGTAGATGGTTAGAGTTACTAAAGGACAATGACATCACTATATTATACCACCCGGGGAAGGCCAATGTGGTGGCCGACACCTTGAGTCGCCGGGCGGAGAGTTTGGGGAATTTGGCATACCTTCATGCAGCTGAGAGGCCTCTAGCCTTAGATGTTCAATCCTTAGCCAGTCAGTTCATGAGATTGGATCTTTCTGAGCCTTGTCGGGTATTGGCTTGTGTGGTTTCTCAGTCTTCCTTACTCGATTGTATCAGTGAGCGGCAGTATGATGATCCTCATTTACTTGTCCTTAGGGACACGGTCTAGCGCGGTGATGCCAGAGATGTGACCATTGGAGATGATGGGGTATTGAGGATGCAGGGTCGGATTTGTGTCCCCAATGTTGATGGGCTTCGGGAGTTGATTTTAGCAGAGGCCCATAGTTCGCGGTATTCCATCCATCCGGGTACTGCGAAGATGTATCAGGATTTGAGGCAGCACTATTGGTGGCGAAGAATGAAGAAAGATATAGCAGAGTTTGTAGCCAAGTGTCTCAACTGTCAGCAGGTCAAACGGACAGTCCGAGCACACTATCCAGATTCTTGAGGATATGTTCCGTGCGTGTGTGATTGAGTTTGGAGGGTCTTGGGATCAATTCTTGCCATTTGCAGAGTTTTTTTGCAACAACAGTTATCAATCCAGCATTCAGATGGCGCCGTATGAGGCTTTATATGGTAGGAGGTGCAGATCTCCGGTGGGTTGGTTCGAGTTGGGTGAGGCCAGGCTATTGGGCACATAGTTGGTTCAGGATGCATGGGAGAAGGTCAAGGTGATTCAGGATAGACTCCGTACAGCCCAGTCTAGACAGAAGAGTTACGCGGACCGGAAGGTTCGTGATGTTTCATATATGGTCGGAGAGCAGGTTGCTTCGGGTTTCGCTTATGGAGGGCGTTATGAGATTTGGGAAAAAAAAGGGAAGTTGAGTCCGAGGTTTATTGGCTCTTTTGAGATATTGAGGCGTGTTGGGGAGGTTGCGTATGAGATTTCCTTACCTCCCAACTTGGCAGGAGTTCATCCAGTATTTCATGTTTCGATGCTCTGGAGGTATCACGGTCACCCGTCTAATGTCTTGGATTTCAGCTCAGTCCAATTGGACAAGGATCTATCATATGTTGAGGAGCCTGTAACTATATTGGACCGACATGTTAGAAAGCTCAGGTCGAAGAACATTCTTCAGTAAAGGTTCAGTGGCGGGGTCAGCCGGCGGAGGAGCGACCTGGGAGACCAAGCAGGATATGCGCATCAGTTACCCCCATGTTTTCACTACTTCAGGTATGTCTTTATGCTCGTTCGAGGACGAACGAATTTTTAAGTGGAGGAGGATGTGACGACCCGGCTGTTCGTCTTAAGAATTAACGCCCCGATCCCCTGTTAACTGTTTTCTTCAAGTCTAATTCTACTAAATTGAATTGCCGGGAAGTTCGATTTTGAGTTTCAGAGAGCTTTTGGATATTTAGTCCCTAAATGGAGCTTAAATGTTGGAAATTTGCCCGTAGTCGGAGCAGTGTGAAGACGGCCTCGAAATGGAAATACGATGGTTCCGTTAGCTTCGTTAGGTGATTTTGGGGTTGGGAGCGTGTTCGGAATGTATTTTGGAAGTCCGTAGCTCATTTAGGCTTGAAATGCAGAAGTTTGAATTTTTGGCGTTTTCGGTCTGATAGTGAGTTTTTGATCCGAGGGTCGGAATGGAATTCCGAAGTTTGCAGTTGTTCCGTCATGTCATTTGGGATGTGTGTGCAAAATCTGAGGTAATTTGGATAAGTTTAGACGTGTTTCGGCACCGGATGTGAATTCTAGAATTTTCCTAAGTTTCTAGGCTTGAACCTATGCATAATCGATGTTTTTGATGTTATGAGACGTGTTTTTAAGACTCGAACTAGTTCATATAAGGTTTTAAGGTTGGTTGGTGGTTTTGGTTGAGGTCCCGGGGGCCTCGGGGTTGTTTCAGATGCTTAACAGGTGAAAATTTTGAATTTTGCTACTGCTGAAGCAGGCCTCTTCTGGTGTCTTCGCACCTGCGAAGGTTTTTCCGCAGGTGCAGACTCGCAGGCGTGTGGGGTTTATAGCAGGTGAGATAGAGGTGAGATTTGACCAGTGGTCGCAGGTGCGACTTGGGTTCCGCAGGCGCGCGACTACATGCGCGACCAAACGACCGCAGGTGCGGCCCTAGTGTAACTTATGTGATTTTCGCACCTGCGATGCTTTTTCCGCAGGTGCGGTGATCGAGCCCGTAGGTGCGAATCCCCTATGTGTTTTATTCCAAAAATCCGAGTAAAGGCTCAAGAAGTGGCGAATTTCTGTGGGTTTTGAAGAGAATAATCATAGGTAACATTTTCTAATCCTAATTCATTGTTAGACTATTAATTCCCGTTTTTTTCTTTAGTTTAATTATCAAATATGGGGGGAAAACCATAGGGAAGTAATGTGATTTTTCCCAACCCGAAATTCTGAAAAATTTGTGGGGTTTTGGCATCGGATTTCGATTGTTTCTGGTTGAATGAGTCCGTGAGTGTATGGGTGTCTGGAAAATATAACTTTTACCCGATTCCGAGACATGGGCCCGAGGGGCATTTTTCTCATTTTACATAATTTCGCGTCTTAGGTTAAATTAAATAGTGAAAACCAGTTGCACGAGATGTTATTTACGATATGTAATTGGATTGTATAGATTTTGGGCCATTTGGAGTCGGATACTCGTGGCAAACGTGTGGGTTCAAGTTGATTTTGAGCCGGTTCGAGGTAAGTGGCTTGGTTAACCTTGTGTGGGGGACCTTTCCCCTGAGGATGTGATATTTTTTAATTGAATGCCTCGTACGTGTGGTGACGAGCACGTACTTGTGCTAATTGTTGAAAATCCGATTTTACTTTAAATATTTAGACTGAGTTTCTTTCTTACCTGATTTATTCTATTTGCAATTATAGTCTATGTTAGCTTAGAAAAGCATGCCTAGTTGCCCTAAATTGCCTATTTGCTTAAGTTGCTTTAATTGTACTACGTGAAGTATGTTAGGCTAGAAATACTTGTTGCCTTGTATTTTTGCACTCTATTTCTTAATATCTTCTTGTTGTGGCTGTGTATTTACTTTGGGACTTCGGGACGTTATCCCGGGAGATCACCCTGCCTATTTACTTTGGGACTACAGAACGTTATCCTGGGAGATCCCACTGCATATTTACTTTGGGACTATGGGACGTTATCCCGGGAGATCCCCCTGCACATTTACTTTGGGACTACGGGACGTTATCCCGAAAGATCCCCCATGCACAGATGATGATCCTTCGGTTATACATATGATGGACTACAGGACGGTAACCCGGGAGATCCACTAGACAGTCGAGAAAAGGACTACAGGACGGTATCCTGGGAGATCCTCGTTGTTACCATTGTTATTGAGCTGTTCATATTCCCTGTTTAATCTGTTCTTGTGTTTGTCATTTCCTTGTTTGACCTGTCTTATTTCACGGCTGTATTCATTATTTCTGTCTGTTTTCATATTGTAAATTCCTATTATATTGTTTAACCTCAGTAGGGCCCTGACCTTCCTCGTCACTACCCAACCGATGTTAGGCTTGGCACTTACTGAGTAACGCTATGGTGTACTCATGCCCTTCCTGCGCATGTTTTTCATGTGGAGATCCAGGTACCTCCACTCAGGCGCACTATCCCCGAGGTTGATAGATACAGTAGAGACTTCGAGGTACATCTGCTGCGTCCGCAGACCAGGAGTCTCTATCTTATTCCACCTTTTGTGAAAAGTTTATCTTTCCTTACAGTTGTGTAGACATTCTGGAGTTAGAGTAGTGTATTATATTCTGCTAGCCTGTGGTTCCCGTGAGTTTCCAGGTTTTGGGGCTATATTGTAGACGTCCGTATTATTTTGGGTTGTATATGCCAAGTGGCATTTATATACAGTCTTTCTTTTAGATTGTTCAGTTTTTACCTAATCATTTCGCAACTTATGTTGATATTCCGCATTGCTAGGCGTACCTAGTTATAGGGACTAGGTGCCATCACGACATGTTCACGGTGGGCGAACTGGGGTCGTGAGAAGTTGGTATCTGAGCTCTAGGTTCATGGGAGTCACGGATCACAGGCCGGCTTATTAGAGTCTCGCTGATCGGTACGGAGACGTCTGTACTTATTTACGAGAGGCTATGCAATTGTTTAGGAGAAGTCTTCACTTCATTCGTTTCCTTGTCGTGCAATATTTTTTACATCAATTCTAAACCTTTGTTTTCCATTCTCTCACAGATGGTGAGGACACGCGCTACTTGGGGCGATCAGGCACCCGCGCCCCCTACAACAGCCGCCTGATACGGGGCCGGGGTAGAGGCCGAGGACGCGCATGTGGTGCAGTGAGAGCACCTGCGCGAGCTGCCGCCGTGGTACCACCAGCAGATCTAGCCGAGGTCCAGACACCCGACACACCTACTTCCACTACTACTCCAGCCCTTCAGGAGACATTAGCTCAGTTCATGCCTATGTACACCACTCTGGCTCAGGCAGGGTTGCTTCCCCTTACTTCAGCTACATCCCAGGACGGGGGAGGAGCACAGACTCCTATCTCCCACACTCGTGAGCAGCGACTGCACGTGGAGCAGGCCCCAGAGATCATTCATGTGCCGCTGGTAGTGCTAGTTCAGCCAGAGGAAGGGTCAGCTGCTTCGGAGGACGAGCAGTGGAGACTTAAGAGGTTCAAGAAGTATGACCCTCCGGTATTCAGTGGACTAGCATCAGATGATTCCTTGGGGTTTCTAGAGAAGTGTCACCATATTTTTGCACTATGGGCATAGCCGGATCTTGTGGGGTTTCCTTTACTACCTTCAATCTTCGCGGAGCCGCCTATGATTGGTGGCGCACCGATGAGTTAGACAGTCCAGACGAGGCTGCTTTACTGACCTCGACCCAGTTCTCAGATATGTTACTGAGAGAGTTTGTTCCTCAGAGCCTCAGGGATGCATGGCGCGTAGAGTTTGAGCATTTGCGCCAGGGTGCTATGACAGTTTCAGAGTATGCTATCCGTTACACCAGGCTAGGCATGCACCGGCTTTGGTTGCTACTGTCCGCGAGAGGGTTCACCGGTTAATTGAGGGCCTTGTTCCACCCATCAGATTTGGCATGGCTTGAGAGTTGGAGATGGACATTCCTTATAAGCAGGTAGTGAGCATTGATAGGAGGATCGAGGGTATGCTCGTTAGGGAGCGAGAGGAGAGGGAGGCCAAGAGGTCTCGAGAGTCGGGCCACTACTCTAGTACCCGTACCCCAGCAGCTGGTCGTCATGGTAGGGGTTATATGGTCCGCCCAGTTCAGTCAGCTCTTCCAGCAGCCAGCGGTACACAAGCTCCACCAAGGCCTCAGGAGCCTTATTATACACCTCCAGTTTCTAGTGCGCCTCCTGCACATGGTGCTTTCAGAGGTCAGTCTAGCATACCTGGCCCTATCCAGTCATATCCGCCACGTCCTCCCAGAGCTTGTTTCGAGTGTGGCGATACGCGCCATGTGGTTAGGGACTGCCCCAGACTTATTAGGGGTGCATCTTCACAATCTTTTCAGCCACAGTGTGCTCAACACGGTTCTTAGGCTATGATCACAGCTCCTGCTGCTACCCCACCTGCCCAGCCAGCTAGGGGCGGAGGTCGGGGAGGTAGAGGTCGCCCTCGAGGGGGAGGCCAGGCTAGATATTATGCTATTCCTGCTCGTACCGAGGTTGTTGCCTCCGATTCTGTCATCACAGGTGTTATACTGGTTTTCCACAGAGATGCATCGGTTCTATTCGATCCAGGCTCCACGTATTCTTATGTGCCTTCTTGTTTTGCTCCGCATTTGGGTATAGCCCGAGATTCATTGGTTTCTCCTTTTTATGTTTCTACTCTTGTGGGGGATTCTCTTGTTGTGGACCACGTTTATCGGTCGTGTTTGGTTACTATTCGTGGTTTCGAGACCAGTGCAGATTTATTGTTACTCGATATGGTGTATTTTGATATTATCTTGGGCATGGACTGGTTGTCGCCCCATTATGTTATTCTTGATTGTCATGCCAAGACCGTGACGCTGGCTATGCCAGGTATTCCGCGTGTTGAGTGGAGTGGTACTTTATATCACACTCCAAGTAGAGTTATCTCTTTTCTGAGAGCTCAGCGTATGGTTGAGTAGGGGTTTGCCGCATATTTGGCTTATGTGAGAGATGTTAGTGTTGATACCCCTTCTGTTTATTCAGTTCCAGTGGAACGAGATTATCCCGATGTGTTTCCAGCTGATCTTCCGGGCATGCCGCCCGATAGAGACATTGATTTTTGCATTGATTTGTTGCTGGGCCCTCAACCCATTTCCATTCCTCCTTACCATATGGTTCTTCCTGAGTTGAAGGAGTTGAAGGATAAGTTACAAGAATTGCTCGATAAGGGTTTTATTCGACCCAGTGTTTCACCTTGGGGTGCTCCTGTCTTGTTTATGAAGAAAAATGATGGTTCTATGTGCATGTGTATTGATTATCGCCATTTGAACAGGGTTACAGTGAAGAACCGTTACCCTTGCCTCGTATATATGATCTGTTTGACCAGCATCAGGTTGCACATGTATTTTCTAAGATGGATTTGCGCTCAGGTTACCATCAGTTGAAGATTCGGGAGCCGGATATCCCGAAGACTGCTTTCAGGACTCGGTATGGCCATTACGAGTTTCTAGTATGCCATTCAGGCTGACTAATGCCCCCGCAGCATTTATGCATTTGATGCACAGTGTGTTCAGGCCGTATCTCGACTCGTTCGTCATTGTTTTCATAGATGATATTCTTGTTTACTCCCGGAATCGGGAAGATCATGAGCAACACCTGAGGATAGTCCTTCAGACCTCGAGAGAGAAGAAGTTGTATGCAAAGTTCTCAAAATGTGAGTTTTGGTTGAGTTTAGTGGCATTCTTAGGCCACGTGGTATCGAGTGAGGGCATTCGAGATGATCCGAAGAAGGTAGAGGCCGTGCACAGTTTGCCCAGGCCGTCCTCAGTTATAGAGATTCCCAGTTTCCTTGGTTTGGCAGGTTGCTTCCGCCATTTTGTTGAGGGATCTTCATCGATTGCAGCCCCTATGACTAGATTGACCCAGAAGGGTGCTCCATTTCAGTGGACAAAGGAGTGTGAGGTGAGCCTTCAGAAGCTCAAGACAGCTTTGACTACAGCCCGTATCTTGATATTGCCAACTAGTTCGGGGTCTTATAAAGTTTATTGTGATGCCTCGCGCGTTGGCCTTGGAGCGGTGTTGATGCAGGACGGTAGGGTGATTGCCTACGCGTCCAGACAGTTGAAGATACATGAGAAGAATTACCCTGTCCATGACCTTGAGTTAGCTGCCATTGTTCATGCCTTGAAGATCTGGCGTCATTATTTGTATGGTGTGCCTTGTGAGATTTATACTGACCACCGGAGTTTGCAGCACATATTCAGGCAGAAGGATCTAAATTTTTGCCATCGTAGATGGTTAGAGTTGCTAAAGGACTATGACATCACTAAATTATACCATCCGGGGAAGGCCAATGTGGTGGCCGACGCCTTGAGTCGCCGGGCGGAGAGTTTGGGGAGTTTGGCATACCTTCATGCAGTTGAGAGGCCTCTAGCCTTAGATGTTCAGTTCTTAGCTTGTCAGTTCATGAGATTGGATCTTTCTGAGCCTTGTCGGGTATTATCTTGTGTGGTTTCTCGGTTTTCCATATTCGATTGTATCAGGGAGCGACAGTATGATGATCCACATTTTCTTGTCCTCAAGGACACGATCCGACACGGTGATGCCTTAGATGTGACCATTGGAGGTGACGGGGTATTGAGGATGCAGGGTCGGATCTGTGTGCCTGTTGATGGGCTTCGGGAGTTGATTTTAGCAGAGGCCCATACTTCGCGGTATTCCATCCATCCGGGTACTGCGAAGATGTGTCATGATTTGAGGCATCACTATTGGTGGCGAAGAATGAAGAATGATATAGCAGAGTTTGTAGCCAAGTGCCTCGACTGTCAGTAGGTCAAATGTGAGCATCAGAGACTGGGAGGTTACTTCAGCAGATTGAGCTTCCCGAGTGGAAGTGTGAGCGGATCACCATGGACTTTGTGGTTGGACTTCCTCGGACATTGCGAAAGTATGATGCTATTTGGGTGATTGTGGATCGGCTGACCAAATTAGCCCATTTCATTCCGGTACTGACTACTTATTCATCGGAGCGGTTGGCGGAAATTTATATTCGGGAGATCGTTCATCTGCATGGTATCCCAGTTTCTATTATTTCAGACAGAGGTACTCAGTTCACCTCACGGTTCTAGAGAGCCGTTCAGCAGGAGTTAGGTACCAGGGTGGAGTTGAGCACATCATTTCATCCCCAGATGGACGGACGGTCCGAGCGCACTATTCATATTCTTGAGGATATGCTCCATACGTGTGTGATTGAGTTTGAAGGGTTTTGGGATCAGTTCTTTCCATTAGTAGAGTTTGCTTACAAAAACAGTTATCAATCCAGCATTCAGATGGCGTCGTTGTATGGTAGGTGGTGTCGATCTCCGGTTGGGTGGTTTGAGCCGGGAGAGGCTCGGTTGTTGGGTACAGATTTGGTTAAGGAGAACTTGGACAAGGTCAGGATCATTCAGCATAGGCTTCGTACAGCTCAGTCCAGGCAAAAGTGTTACGTAGATCGCAAGGTTCGAGATGTGACTTTCCTTGTTGGTGAACGAGTATTGCTCCGACTGTCACCTATGAAGGGCGTGATGAGATTTGGGAAGAAGGGCAAGCTTAGCCCTAGGTTCATTGGTCCGTTTGAGATTCTTGATCTAGTGGGAGATGTGGCTTATTGACTTGCATTGCCGCATAGCTTATTAGCTATACATCCAGTTTTTTATGTGTCCATGCTTCGGAGGTCTCACGGCGATCCAGCCCACGTGTTAGACTTCAGCACTGTCTAGTTGGACAAGGACTTATCTTATGAGGAGTAGCCGGTAGCTATTCTAGACTGGCAGGTTCGTCAATTGAGATCCAAAAGTTTCCCTTCTGTTCGTGTTTAGTGGAGAGGTCAGCCTCCTGGCATCGACCTGGGAGTCCGAGTCCGACATGCGGAGCCGTTACCCTCATTTATTTTCCAACTCAGGTACTTCCTTCTTCTATCCGTTTGAGGCCGAACGATTGTTTTAGAGGTGGAGAATGTGCTGACCCAAAGGGTCATCACCAATGTTATTACCTATTCCGTACTTCCGAGGCCTCGAAAACCTCATTTGTGGTTGCCTCAATTTGCGCGCGCAGTCCGGTCGCGTAGCCGGAAATCTTAAATATGAGATTCTGTAAAAAAAATTACTAAGATTGGATATTAAAATAATGAATAAATTTGACTTCAGTCAACATTTTGGGTAAACGGACCCGGACCCGTGATTTGACGGTCCCCGATGGTCCGTAGGAAAATATGAGACTTGTGCGTATGCCCGAAATCGAATTTTGAGGTCCCAAGCCCGAGAAAGGAATTTTTGAGTAAAATTGTTTTCTGAAAATATTTAAGGAAATTGAAAATGAAATCTGATTAGAAAGTAATGGTATCGGGCCCGTATTTTTGTTCTGGTGCTCAGTACATGTCTGATAGATGGTTTAAGCACTTTCTGTAAAGTTTGGTTGAAATCAGATGGTGTTTGATGTGTTCTGGACTTAAAATGGAAAATTTTATGTTTTATGAAATTTGATAGAATTCATGGATTTTGAGGCTTAATTCGATGTATATGATGTTATTTTGGCGATTTGATCGCACGGATAAGTTCATAGGATATTTTCGAGGTAGTGTGTATATTTGCTTTGGAGCCCCGAGGGCTCGGGTGAGTTTTGGATAGGCCACTGACTTTATTTTTTGACATGGAAACTGCTGGTGTGACTGATCTGCAGGCTTCGCATTTGCGAAGCCAGCGTCGCAAATGCGAGCTACTCATCGCAAATGCGAAGGTATAGCTGGGTAGGCCTGATCGCAAATGCGACCAAGAGGTTCGCAAATGCGAAGGTATAGTTGGGCAAGCCTGATCGCAAATGCGACCAAGAGGTTCGCTAATGCGAAGGCTGGAAATGTCTGAAGGGTTCGCAATTACGATCCCCTGTTCGCAATTCCTATGCCAACCAGTAGCCTGCACTGTGCAAAATCGAATTTTTACTTCATATTTCGTATTTTCTCAAACTCAAACACTCTTATGCGATTTTTCCATGAACAGGACTCTTCCAAATCAGTTGTAAGTTGGTTTTTGCTCATTTCTTTCAATCATCAACATCATTTAACATGTTTTCAACTTAAAAATTAGGGATTTCCATGGTGAAATTGGGTGTTTGGGGTAGAACTTAGATTTTTCTAAAATTTGGATTTGAGTGGGTGAGTGACCTCCGATTTGAGAGATTTTTATATGGCTAGACTCGTGAGAATACGAGGGTTCTGAAAATGTAAAACTTACCCGACTCCGAGATGCTGGCCTGCGAGGCGTTTTGGTCATTTCATCTAATTTCGCGTCGTAACCTTGAATTGAATAGTAGAATCAGTTGCATGAGATGTTATTTACAGTATGAAATTTATTTGAATAGATTTGGGCCATTTGGACTCAGATACTCGTGGAAAACGTGTGGTTTCGAGTTGATTTTGAGCTGGGTCAAGGTAAGTGGCTTGTCTAGGATGTGATATTTGGTACTTCAATGCCTTGGAAATGACGAGCGCGTACTTGCGCTAATTTTTTGAAAATACTGTTTTACTTTAAATATTTAGCCTGAGTTTCTTTATTACCCGCTTTATTCTAATTGCAACTATAGTCTATGTTAGCTTATAAAATCAAGCCTAGTTCCCTGTATTTCCTATTTGCTTAAATTGCCTTAATTGCACTACGTGAAGTATGTTAGACTAGAACTACTTGTTGCCTTGTATTTATGCACTCTAATTCTGAACGTCTTCTTGTTGTGCCTGTGTATTTACTTTGGGACTACGGGACGCTATCCCGGGAGATCCCCCTGCACATTTACTTTTGGACTACGGGACGTTATCCCGGGAGATGCCCCTGCATATTTACTTTGGAACTAAGGGACGTTATCCCGGGAGATCCCCCTACACATTTACTTTGGGACTACGACACGTTATCCCAGGAGATCCCCCTGCACATTTACTTTGGGACTAAGGGATGTTATCCCGGGAGCTCACCCTGCACATTTACTGTGGGACTACGGGACGTTATCCCGGGAGATCCCCCTGCACATTTACTTTGGGACTACGGGATGTTATCCCGGGAGATCCCTCCTGCACAGATGATGATCCTTCAGTTTTACATGTGATGGACTACGGCACGGTACCCCGGGAGATCCACTAGACAATCGAGAAAAGGACTACATGACGGTATACTAGGAGATCCTCGTTTTTACCATTGTTATTGAGCTCTTCATGTTCCGTGTTTAGTTTGTTCTTGTGTTTGTCATTTCCTTATTTGACCTGTCTTATTTCACGGTTGTGTTCATTATTTCTGTCTGTTTTCATATTGTAAATTCCTATTATATTGCTTAACCTCAGTATGACCCTAACATTCCTCGTCACTACACGACCGAGGTTAGGCTTGGCACTTATTGAGTACCACTGTGGTGTACTCATGCCCTTCCTGCGCATGTTTCACATGTGCAGATGCATGTACCTCCACTCAGCGCACTATCCCCGAGGTTGAGAGATACAACAGAGACTTCGAGGTACATCTTCCGCGTCCGCAGACCAAGAGTCTCTATCTTATTCCAGTTTTTGTGAAAATTTTATCTTTCCTTACAGTTGTGTAGACATTCTGGAGTTAGAGTAGTGTATTATATTCTGTTAGCCTGTGGTTCCCTTGAGTTTCCGGGTTTTGGGGTGATATTGTAGACTTCCGTATTATTTTGGGTTGTATATGCCAAGTGGCATTTATATACAGTCTTTCTTTTAGATTGTTCAGTTTTTTTACTTAATTATTCCGCAACTTATGTTGATATTCCGCATTGCTAGGCTTACCTAGTTGTAGGGACTAGGTGCCGTCCCGACATGTTCATAGAGGGCGAACTGGGGTCGTTACATCTAGGAGCAGAAAAATTATTATCTATGACATGCTCATCACAAAATTAAGCAAATTTAGCATTTTCAAATTCAGTGCCATGATGAGACCTAATTGATGCAAGTTGATTTCCTAATTGTTTCTGAGTTTTTCTAACAAAATAAGTGAACATGTCAAATGCTTCATCTTTAGATGTTAGAAACAATGTCTAGGTAAATCTAGAGTAATCATCAACAAGCACCATCACATATCTCTTACCACCTCTTCTTAATGTTCTCATTGGACCATAGAGATCCATACAGACAGTTCCAGCGTTCTAGTGGTACTTACCACTTTCTTGCATCTAAACGAGGATCTTACATGCTTCCCCCTTGCACAAGCCTCACAAACTTTGTCTTCCTTGAACTTGATGTTAGGAAGTCCTATCACCAAGTCCTTGGAGAATAATTTGTTGAGCTGGCTCAAACTTGCATGTCCAAGTATCTTTTTCCAAATGAGGGGATCACTGTCCATCACACTCAAGCAAGTTAGTTCATTTGCTGAAAGTGTGGACAGATCTACAATAAATATATTTTTCTCTCTTTTCCCTGCAAAACAATCTTGTCAGTGATAAGATTTATCACAAAACATTTTTTAGAGGCGAATGCTACCAAGTTACCTCTATTACACAATTGTGATACACGTATTAGAGTATATTTCAAGCCGTCTATCAAGTAGACATTCTCAATGGAATGAGAGTCGTTCTTACCTATCTTACCAACCCCAATTATTTCACCTTTCTTTCCATTTCCAAAGGAAACATTTCCTACTTTGAGGTCCTCAAGTGAAAGAAACTGGTCCTTGCTTCCTATCACGTGCTTTGAGCAGCCACTTTCCATGTAGCATATTTGGCTGCTCCCTTTCACTTGAACCTCAGATTCCTCATGAAATTCCTCACCAGATTCTCCAATTTCCGTAAGTGCTTGTTGATCTCTATCTTCATCATCTGATTCCTCATCTGAACTTTCTCCCTAAGCAGCAACCATAGCCTTTGTTGATCCTTTGTTCTTCTTGAGATGAACCTGTTCCTTCTTCCTGTTCCATCATTTAGATCGTTCCTTCTTCCATTGAACTTCCCATTGAGGGCAGTTCTTGATGTGATGATAAGTCTTCCCACACTTATAGCAGCCCTCTTTGGTTGGTTTTTCAGGAACCCTTATTTTGTTGTAGTTTCTGCCTCTTGTAGAACCTTTTCCTCTCATAAGGTATTTCTTGAAGTCCTTGATGATCATAGCCATTTCATCTTCCTCCAGATGTGCCAGGCTCCTTTCCTTCTTGGGCATATCCATCTTCATGGTCTGCCTTCTTAGTTCATAGGTAGTGAGATTTCCAATTAGCTCATCCTGTTTAAGAGTTGCAACGTTCTTAGATTCATGAATTGCAGTGATTTTGCTTTCCCAAGAAATTGGCAGAACCTTTGTCAGAATATTCTCAACTTTATATTCTTCAAAGGATCCTTCCAAGAAACTTAAGTTCATTAGTCAGTGTAGTGAACCTAGTATACATCTCTTGGATAGTCTCTCCTTCCCTCATAGAGAAATTCTCATATTGAGAATAAAGTAGAGTTCCTCTGGAACTCTTCACTTGAGTTGTTCCTTCATGTGCCACTTACAGAGTGTCCCAAATATCCTTAGCAGTGGTACAACTTTGAATTCTGTTGTACTCGTCAAGACCAAGTCCACACACAAGCCATTTTCTTGGCCTTAGCATTCTTCTCCCACTTTCTTAAGTCCTTAGCAGTACAGTCAACACTTGTCTTTGGCACATCTACTCCTTCAACATTCTTCTTCATGGTAGCCAAGGGGCCATTAGTAACAATGTTCCATAGCTTGTAGTCTTCTTCAATTATATGGTCTCTCATTATGTTTTTCCACCAGAGTGGATGCCTGGCAGTTGATTGTCATTCCCAGTTCCCAGGTGTTGCACTCATCTTGATCTTCTCCTAAGGTGTTAGCCTCTTCGAGGATAACCCGCTCTAATACCAATTGATGTTTTATAATTCAATACCACACAAGGGGGGGGGGGGGGGGGGGGGGAGATTTGTGTGGTGTCGAATTTTTTGCGTGCATATATTATAGAAGGGCCTGGATCTTCTATGTGTTCCTTATACTACTGTTGTGGAATAATAAGTACATAAATTAAAGAACAAAGAGATTTTTATGTGGAAAACACCTGGCTCAAAAGGTGAAAAAATCATGACCTACTTCCTAGTAGGATTTTCCCAAAAGTCTTTACTAAGTCAATGAGCCAAAATTGCATTTTACAAAAACTCTTTTGTAGACCTAGGACTACCTCTAATCTCTTGTGATGAACCAGCCTCTATTTGTTTGCGACAGCTTCATGTTAACTCTAACTTGAAAACACAAAATACCTATTACAAATGCTTCTAGAGAAAGCTGAAAGGTACAAGATAAACCACCTACTACAAATGAACTAGACTAAAAGACCGACACTTGGAACTGGTTCTTCTAGCTGGTTCAAGTAGATTCAGGTTTGCACAGTTAAATATCATACGAACTGCTTGCAAAATCACCTTGCTATTTTTCTCTCAATTCATGTTTAACTTATGCTTTAGTGCATACCTGTATCATAAGAACATTCATCAATATATAGGATTAGTAGATAAAGAATTAAATAGAGTTCTATTACGCTTATCTCAATTCCTAAATCCCTCTTTATCTCAATTCCTAAATCCCTCCTTATCTCGAATACTGTTCTTACTGAATAAGGAGTCATTCTCCTTATTATTTTTGCAATCTTTTCGATCAACATATATCTTATTCTTCCCGAATACGCTTATCTCCTGCGTGTGCATCTCACGTGCATTGATTCTTCCTATGTCTATGTCTACCAGTGATGGACCCGGTTCGTTTCTGAGTTCCTTTGTCAATCTTCAGAACTATTCTCTTTCTTGGGCAAACAAATTCCTCCTTTTTGATGATGAAAAACTTTGTGCGTCCATAAGCTTGGGCCTGTTTCAACTTAATCCAATATGGACACTTATTAAATTATTAAGCACTTATAATGAAGAACCAGGGTCATTAGGTTATAAATATCACTGTTCAGAGCACAACCATTTTTCCCCTTTTGGCATCATCGAAAAGTGGCAAAAAGATGTGTGAATACCAGATGATTAAAAATCACTCATGGCCACTGGGGCAACTGCAAATGCATTCATGGATTAGTCATCAATATTCAACTAAGAATCCAAAATGTCAAATAAATAGAGACAATGAATAAGAGTAGAATCCTCATGTTCTTATATTCCACACCCCTAACCTTAGAGACAGCTCCCATAAATACCCACCCCCAAATCCTCCGCTTCTCTCTTATGTGAATCCCTAATAGCTACCTTACCAATCTCTCTCTGATTGCGACAGGGAAATGGAATCATCTCGTGATTCACTTACCTTGTAACACCCCGCTATTGCGCAGGAATCTTGGCACCTCCCCCAGCCTAAGAGACGGCTGGTGCTGTAGGAAGAAGACCTGCCTGTGCTACACTTTCCATGAGTCCGAATAGACGGACAAGGGCGTCCTGAAGCACTGGGGTAGCTATGAACCCCTATGGGACCTAAGTTGGTCCAACTGGGACTGCCGGAACTGGGACCTCCTCGTCAGACTCGACCTGAGGGTCCTCCACTTGGGCTGCTGCTCTAGGCCTACCCGGCCCCGGCTTCAGCCTCTAGCACGACCTCGTCCTCGACCTCGACCCTGGGTAGGAGCTGTAGGAGGAGTGTCAGGCTGGTGGGTGGAACCAATGGAAGCACGCGTCCTCGCCATCTGCGTGAGAATAGAATAGAAACTCAATCAGTACTCAGAATCATAGCGCACGACAGAGAAGAAAAAAAATATGGAGTCCTCCTAATTTTGCAGCCTTTGGGGGATAAATACGGACGTCTCCGTACCGATCCCTTAGACTCTACCAAGTTGTCCATGAGTTGTGAGACCTAAGAAACCTAGTTCTGTGATACCAACTTGGCACGCCCCGAAATCCCACCATCGGGCCGTGATGGCGTCTAACGTTGAACCCGCTAGAAAAGCCAACGTACATAGATGAACTAACATATTAACACCATTTAATAGGATAAACTAAACAGTTCACAGTTTAACAACGGAAATAAATATGGTCTTAAGCTAAATAAGGACATCAAAATACAACAACGCGTAAATTTTTCCAAAAACCTGGAGTCACAAACTCACGAACTGTCTATTAGAGTGCTAAAAACAAAAATGAAAGGAAATACATGTCTGCCTCTGAAACTGGAGGAAAAATAAGACATAATCGAAGACAAAAGGATGGAAGAGACGCCAAGGTCCACGAACGCCAGCGGGTATACCTTGAAGCCTCTATGGTAGCTGGAAGACACTCCCACTAATGATGTCCTCCGGGTCTGGCTGCGTAATCTGCACAACATAAATAAGTACAGGTGTAGCATCAGTACAACCGACCTCATGTACTGAGTAAGTGCCAAGCCTAACCTCGGCGAAGTAGTGACGAGGTTAAGACACGACAACAAAGTGTACCCGTACAGTTCAATAATATAGAAGAAACTAAACAAGAATACAATTACGGGGAAAACATGCTGGGGGTAAGAGATGGCAAATACTGAAATGACAGAAACGAAAACAACATTTTGAAATATTTGAAAATAATTACGGGAGATGATAACACAGATTAAACAGTGAAAGATGCGCCATGGCATGTCCCATCGTGCATAATAGAGATGTAAAACACGGCACAGAATGTCCCCTCATGCATAATCAATATAAACACGGCACAGAATGTCCTCTCGTGCATAATCAATGTAAACACAACACGGAATGTCCCCTCGTGCATAATCAATGTAAAGCATGACACGAAATGTCTCCTCATGCATAATAACAATATAAACATGGCACGGAATGTCCCCTCGTGCATAATAACAATATAAACATGGCACGGAATGTCCCCTCATGCATAATAATAAGATAAACATGGCACGGAATGTCCCCTCGTGCATAATAGTAATATAAACATGGCACAGGATCACCCTTCGTGCTTTAACACTCTTTCTTACCCAAACATCAATCACAAACAAGGGCAAGGAAATAAACAGAGTAAAAATAGAAATCCCGACAAGGGAACATCGATTAAGCAATCAAATCCCGGCAAACGAACATCAATTAAACAATCAAATCCCGTCAAGGGAACATTTCAACAACTCTTTATCTTTCTTTCACTTTCACTTCCATGATTTACTTTATTACTTGAGCCAATGCTCCAAAGATGTAATTACCTCATATATCTTCATTATTCGTTTCACAACTTGAGCCAATGCTCCGAAGAATGTAATTATCTCATATTCCTTCATCATTCGTATTACAATCTGAGCCAATGCTCCAATAGAGTTTAAAGATTAGAATTCCCTTCACATATTCTTCACAACATATAGAAATCATCAATTAAGCATGGAAATTGCCACAAAATCAGAATATTCACAATATAAGGACTCACGGTCATGCTAGACACCAATGTATAGATACTCGTCACCATGCCTATACATCGTATTTGACAATTAGAAAGTAGAAATTTATACTCAACTCCTATTCGCTCAAGCTAAGGTTAGACCAAACACTTACCTCGGGTCCCAAGTATCGCAATCAACCCTCCAACACCGCCTTTCCTTTAGAATTCAACTCCGGAATGGTATTATCTAGAAATAATCAACTCAAGTATATCAAGAAGGATTGAAGGATTCAATTACATGGCCTAATTATCCATTTCCTAGAATGCTTTCAAATTTATCAAAATTCGACCCAGGGCCCGCTCGCTCGGATTCTTTCAATTCTCAAACGGAACACTCACCCAAAGCCTAAGGATCATAAATATACGATTTTTACTTTATTTCATGGCCCAATTCTTCGAAAATTCTAAGGCGATCACAAGTTCTAGGTTACTACCCATTTAATTGAATTTTTGCACTAGTTTATGTGGTTAATAGCTAATATGCATTCATGAAATTAATTTACGGGTTGAATTTACTTACCTTACAAGACCTGGTCGAAAGCTCTTAAACATGGTGGAAATCGCCTAAGGGAGAAGGTGAGAAATGAGGAAAATGGGTTTAAAAAACGTACTTAAACTCACTGCCTGAACAGTGATCACACCTGCGATACCTGGGACTGCACCTCCGGTCTCGCACTTGCGAGAAGAACCTCGCACCTACGGAATTGGGCTGGGGGTCTGGGATCGCACCTGCGAAGTGGAGACCGCACCTGCGGTCTCGCACTTGCGAGAAAAATCTCGCACCTGCGAGGGCTGGCTTGGCCACTGGTGGTCACACCTACGATGCCTGCGACTGCGCCTGCGGTCTCGCACTTGCGAGAAAAATCTCGCACCTGCGAGGGCTGGCCAGGCCACTGGTGGTCATACCTACGATGCCTGGGACCGCGCCTGCGGTCTCGCACCTGCGATGCTGGGCAACCGCACCTGCGATCACACCAGAGAAGGTGCACCAGCAACCTTGTTTGCTGGTTTTTAGCCCAGCTAGGTGCCCAGAACGCACCTGGGCCTACCCGAGCCCTAATCCGAATATACCAACGAGTCCTAAATCATAATACAGACTCGCTCGAGCCTTCGAAACACTCAAAACAACGCTAAAACTCGAAATCACACCCCCAAACCTCAAGAACCGAAGTTAGGAATTTTAAGTTTCTAACTTTGCTACCAACGTGCCGAACTGACCTATACAACTCGGAATGATACCAAATTTCACAAATAACTTACACAACCTCCTACGAACTTGCTTGTGCAATCAAATTGCCAAAACAACATCATACACGTCAAATTAAGCCTCAAAGTCCATGAATACTATCAAATTTCATAAAACACCAAATTTTCCATTTTAAGTCCGAAACACGTCAAAAAAAATTCGTTTTCAACCAAACTTTACAGAAAGCGCTTCAACCATATATAAGACCTGTACCGGGCGCTGGAACCAAAATACGGGTCTGATACCATCACTTTCTAATTAGATTTCATTTTCAATTTCCATAAATATTTTCAGAAAACAATTTTACTCAAAAATTCATTTCTCGGGCATGAGGCGTTGGAATTCAATTTCGGGCATACGCCCAAGTCCCATATTTTCCTACGGACCCTCCGGGACCGTCAAAACACAGGTCCGGGTCCGTTTACCCAAAATGTTGACCAAAATCAAATTTATTCATTTTAATATCAAGTCTTAGCATTTTTCACAGAATTTCATATTTAAGCTGTCAGGCTACGCGCCCGGACTACACACACAAATCGAGGCAACTACAAATGAGGTTTTCAAGGCCTTGAAAGTGCGAAATAGGTAATAAAATCGGTGATGACCCTTTGGGTCGTCACAGCTTGAGTGTGCCTACTATAGTGGAGCAGTTAGATGTTTCGATCCTTATAGGGCCGGATATCTATTTTATTTACTATATTGAGAGAGTTGAGTCAGTAACAATAGGGAACTATATATTTATATCATCTTTGACTCCCAATTACTTTCAATCATTATATTATCAGTTTAGTTTCAGCTATCAGGTATTTTATCGCCTTGCATACTCGGTACGTTATTTCATACTAACCCTCCTTTTTTGGGAGACGCTGCATTTTATGCTTGCAGGTTCAGACAGATAGACGACCTCCTTGTTAGGTGTTGCCCCAGTTCAGCTTTATCGGTATGCTCCACGTGAGTTGCGGGTCTAGAGTTTTGTGTATATATGTATATAGGTTATGTGTAGGTCGGGGCCCTGTTCCGATCACAGTACATCCATCAGTAGAGGCTTGTAGACATATCCTGGCAGTTAGTGCAGTATGTTGGGCTTGTAGGCCTTGTAAGTATATTTTTTTGGTTTGTTATCTATAATAGTTATGATGCCCTTGTCGGCCCAGCTGTATATTGATGTTTAGTTAGCGTTAGCTTCCGTTAAGTTTTATATTTTACTTTGCAAATTGTCTTTCCATGTGGCCATGACCAAAGTATGACATTATATGTTCGGAGTCCCTTAGTCGCATGTTGGTACGCAAGGATAGGTAAGGCATTCTGTCCTAGGGAGTCTACAAGCCGTGTGTAGTGGAGTTTTGTTTATGGGTGTGTTGTGCACCACACTTATAAGTAGGAGGCTATAGGGCATTTAGGATTGTCACTCTTTCTTCTTACTCTAGATCGGGTGGTAGAGCTCAATTGTAAGAAATCAATTTCCTAAACTCTATCTTATTCATAATACGACGACACCTTCACACAGAAAGACGGTTGGTAAGAGATATAGTTGTGAAATAGTTGAGTCAGAGGAACTCGATTTTGCATCATACTTATGATAAGTAAATGTGAGGTCTTCAGTAGATCATGTGTGTACTACAATGTGTAAGCTTCTTGAAAAGGATCCCTAAGGCATGAGTATCTACCCGCCCATATGGATAAAAGCAACGAAAGATTCAGAAGGTAGATACAATTTTCAACATATAAAAGAAGCAAGGTGAAGAAGGGTACGAGGCGCCCAGTATAATGAAGAATATCAGTATTACAAAGTCTATAGTCATGTGAGAGAAGAGAAAAGAGGTGACAGACCTTAAGACAACAAAAGAGTATAGTCCATACAGTCATATCCTCATTTCAAGAAATAAGTTCATAACTCCAACGCGACTACCAAAAGGAAAATTTAGACCCGATAATAATAGAAATCAGTATGGATTGGTGAACAAGATAAGCTAAACTTGAATCGGGGATCGAGTGATTTGATAATGGTCGGCATCATAACAATTTTATATCACGTTCTTGTGATAATAGAATGGACGACATAAGAGGATTCATGAGAAATTTAGAGAATGGTCATTCAGGAAGACGCTTCACTAAAACAAGAAATGCGAGAAAACTTAAGCTTAAGGGACTACGTGTGCTAGTTACACTAATGTCACCCTCGTGAGTAAGGAATTTCTTTATCCTTCGTGCAGAAAGATTACCGAAAGGTGAGTAGGGATTATCAATGATGTGAAAAAACGAAAAAGATAAAGAGGTAAGACATCTATAGGTAGATCATCGTAGCTCTAAATCTTAGTACTCCCCTAAAGTGGGGAATACAGAGTGATGGGGAATTAAGTCAGAATTAATTGGTTCTAGTAACTATGGAATGGTACAGGAAGAATGTGATAAAAATGAGAATGGGATGAAGTTGCACTTACTCAAATCCTACTGTTATGCTACGATTCTAGAACATTATGCAAGCACGACGTCAAGGAGAGGAAGTAAGGGTTCCTGCCCGAAATGTTATTGGTAGATAAGGAGACTGTGTGGGACATAAGTTAAGACAAAGAAAATGACCCAAGAAAGATTACGCGGAATATTGATATGAGAATGGGCCAACAAGTAGTTGGTAGTTGATTCAGGAAGAGCCTAGTTATGGCTAGACAAGAGGTTACAGACAAATCAACAGATCGTGCAAGATAGGAGTTGGGGAAGTTAAAGGTACCATATGAGTGTTATAGAAATAAAATAGAGCCTCACTGGGAAGACAGTCAAAACTTCAGTTCAGAAGCAACCTTACAAGCACATGAGCATAAACTACAGATAGTTATAGGAGAGGAAGGACATCAAAAATTCTGTCGAGTATTCGGTGTAATAAGCTCGTACCTTTACAAGAGTCAGAGAATCCTCCCTAAGTATTACAATGAAATAGTAGCTGAGGAAATAAGGAAGAAATCTTCAACATAAGCATAGTAACTTGAAGAAGAAATGGTCTTGTAACAATAGTCTCATAACAACATTGTATGTACTCCATAATAAAGTGGCACCTATCGTGGCTATGAACGGGAAGAAGAAATAAATCAAAAGGTCATATTCAAGATCATATGGGTTGTACGAAATTTCAATATGTGTGGGCACTAAGATAAGACAAGTATTCATGGAAAAAGCGGCAAAACGACTAGGAAAGTAATTGCTTACATCTAAAGAAAGTTGAGAAGGAACGAAATGAATTATTCAATCAATGATCCAGAGTTAGTTATGTTATGAATGCACTAAATATTTTGGAGTATTATCCATGCAACATATATGTTGACGATCATACAGCAGGAGAAGACTCCGGTATAAGTTAAAACGAAAGAATTGAGTCCAGGCCATAGAAAAAGGACTGAATTATTAGATGATGGTATCATAGATATTCCATAGAATCCATGAAATGCTAAAGTAATAACTAATACCATGAGCCATAGATCGGAAGATAGCTTAAGCCTACAAAAAGGTTGACTAGAAGGAAGAGAAAACTAAAGAGTTACATCAACTAAGTAAATCAGGAGTCTGATTATTGGACCTCGTATATAGAAATCGTGATTGAGAACATTGCAGAATCACTCTTAATATCAGAGGTACTAGAGAGACAGTATAGTAGCCATATTTTATAACAACTCTAAGATAAAGCTAGTTAGAAGAGTACCGGCCTCATGAGAAGTCAATATGAAACTCTCACCGAATCATGTAAAGAGGTGCAAGTATTATAATAAAAGTTTGAGTTGTCAGTGTGAACTATACCTATGTGAAAGGGAGGTCATGAAAGAGATAGAAGATATGATGTGAGACTTTATTATAAGTAAGGTAAAGGTGGACAATGTACGAGATACTCAAATGCAGAAGGTTGTGAATAGTCCTTACTTCAGATATAAGGCTAAAAGTGCGGGGATTCAATATACGGGAATGATAGCGACATTGTTAGTGGAATGTTTTCCAGCCAATGGTCTCTAGGTATCGAGAAGTCTGATGTTACACCTCGCGTTTTCGTACGTTAAAAGCTTCGTCTTTAGTTAATTGGCGTAGACTGGGGGATGATATCATCTTGACGTTAACGTACTTACACTATTTATAACAAGTGATAAATAAGTTTTATGAAGGATAAAGGGGTATACGAATAAAAGAAAACGAGTTTCGTTGGAAGTGGCCAATTTGGGATGAAGTACGGGTCTAGCGATACTACCCGATAATTATGGACTAGTACCGTACAAGGTACCATATGGCCGTGATAAAATGATATATAGAATTTATAAAGTATTTATGAAGGATATTAAAAATAAGTAGAATTTCAAGTAATTTGAAAATTTTTTAAATTATGCGGGTAATTGATTAATTATCGGGTAACAAAACATTACCTAATTACCTAATAAATAAATAAAGATTAAATATCCACCCGATCCCCACGTGGAAGCTACCCGTGTAATAAAGGAATAACTATTAGTCATTCCTTGCTAAGTTGTCAAAACATTATGATGTCTTTCATTTCCAAGAATTGCCTAATCATAAGTCTTTCAACAAAACATATCCATTCCTTACAGAAGGAGGAAACTGTATGTACTTCAAAAGTCTTTCAACTAAAAACAAAAATTCATTTCTAAGGAATTACATGATCAGGAAAACGCTATCTACTCTAAATAAATAATCTCTTTCAAGCTTCATTCTCCAAGACATTAAAAACAAATCCTACAAGTTTCAACGGTTCCAACAAGATTTAGCAACGTAATATTTTACGATTCTGAGGAATACGGTGTACCTCTTTTTTTCAAAGACATTATACAGATTTTTTCATACTCCAGGTATGTTAAGGGCCATCCCTTCTTTCTTTTTGGCATGATCCAAATTATACTGAAGAAACGAGTACATACATAGTTTCTATAAATTACTGTATTCATAGCAATAGCAGGGGTGTCTATATTCTTGATTCCCCATGAGAATTTTTATTATCTTCTGTTCATGGGTCTCGAAAATACGTATGTTGGTCAAATTTATTTCATGTTATTAATCAGAGGCATAATGGCCTTATGACGTACAGAGAGATTTTATTGACGTATTTCATATGCATTTCATGCATTTACATAGGTACATTGACCCATGACCAGATGGCGTTATATACGCGTATATATGTATGTATATATATGTATATGGGATATGGTAAAGGTTATGGCGTTATATACGCGTATATATGTATGTATATATATGTATATGGGATATGGTAAAGGTTATGGCGTTATATACGCGTATATATGTATGTATATATATGTATATGGGATATGGTAAAGGTTATGGCGTTATATACGCGTATATATGTATGTATATATATGTATATGGGATATGGTAAAGGTTATGGCGTTATATACGCGTATATATGTATGTATATATATGTATATGGGATATGGTAAAGGTTATGGCGTTATATACGCGTATATATGTATGTATATATATGTATATGGGATATGGTAAAGGTTATGGCGTTATATACGCGTATATATGTATGTATATATATGTATATGGGATATGGTAAAGGTTATGGCGTTATATACGCGTATATATGTATGTATATATATGTATATGGGATATGGTAAAGGTTATGGCGTTATATACGCGTATATATGTATGTATATATATGTATATGGGATATGGTAAAGGTTATGGCGTTATATACGCACCACCACCTGATCAGCTGGTATACGATGATGATTTTTCCCACAATGGCCGATATGATATGATGGGATGCCCTCAGAGGCTGATGTTATGGAACATGTACCTATGCACGACATGACAATCATACGAATATGCAGGTCGCTAAAATTAATTTATGATTTACAAAGTTATTCAGACTTACAGGTTGAGTTATGTACTCTATATGTCATCCATGTCTCTTATGTATTTATTTACGTGCCTTACATACTCGGTACATTATTCGTACTGACGTCCATTTTTTCTTGGGGACGCTGCGTTTCATGCCCGTAGGTTCCGATAGACAGGTCGAGAGCCCTCCAAATAGGCTATCAGCTCAGCGGAAGATGTTGGTGCACTCCATTTTCTTCGGAGTTTCTTGTTTGGTCAGTATGATTTAGACGTGTATAGTTTGGAATGGAGGGATTTTGTCCCGACCTTTACGACATTTATGTACTCTTAGAATCTTGTAGACATATGTCGTGTATGTGAAAGATTCTACGGCCTTTTCGTCCTATATTTTGAGTTTATAAATGATTATGTTGGCCTATTACGCTCGTATGTCACGTGTATATGATGATGTAATAAGAAAGATATGTTACGTTGGTACTAGGTCGAGTAAGGTACCGAGTGCCCGTCGCGGCCCATCGGTTTGGGTCGTGACAAAAGTGGTATCAGATCAGTTCTATCCTAGGGAGTCTACAAGTCGTGTCTAGTAGAGTCTTGTTTATGGGTGTATCGTGCACCACACTTATAAGCAGGAGGCTGCAAGGCATTTAAGACAGTCACTCTTTCTTCTTACTCTAGATAGTGTGGTAGAGCTTACTTATAAGAATTCAAGTCCCGAATTTCTATTTTTATTTGTAATAAGACAATGCCTACATTCAGAAAGATGATCGATAAGAGATATAGTCGTGAAAGTATTGAATTAGAGGAACTCGACTTTGTATCATGCTTATGAAAGTAAATGTGAGATCTTCAGCAGATCATATGCGTACTAGAAGGTGCAAGCCTCTTGATAAGAAGCATTAAGGAAATAATGCCTATCCACCTTTATGCTGAAAGAAAACGAGAGATCAAAAAGATAAATACAAGTTTCAACAAGCAAAAGAAGCAAGATAAGGAAGGGTATAAGGCGCCCAGTCAATAAAGGTTAACAGTGTTTATTATTCGGGCAGAGGAACGCAAACTTTTTGAGTTATATTCAATAGTTACAGAGGTATATACAATTTGTCGCACCCATTCCATATATGCCTTATGGGGGTTATCAGAAGTAGTATAAGAAGATATGATAGGTGAATTGTTTGCGTCAGTTGACATTCCTGAAGGGTATTACAAATGTGCCAATTGATCTTCTTGTGAGACACCCAGATGGTGCACTCTAGAATATTACGATTAGATGTTAATACTAGCATTCAGAAGATAGGCACTGAAAGCATGGATGGGAAAAATATTACCTTAAGTGTGGCTCTCATCCCTAGTAGAGCGAGGATGTTGAGCAACCCAGAGAGCCGATGAATGAAGCAAGGAGAGCTAAAACCGAAAGAATGTCGTGTTGAAGTTTTCACAAGAAAGGGGATATGCAAAAATATTAGCAGAGTAATGAAAAGAGAGATAAGGAAGCATTATGAATAAGGTATGGTACATGGATAAAGACGGTAGAAAAAAAAGGAAGAACAAGAAATGCATTATTACACAGTCTAGTCAGGTGAATGAAGAGACGAGAGGTGACATGCCTTAAGACAACAAAAGAGTATAGGCCATAAGGTTATATCCTCATTTCGAGAAATAAGTTCATAACTCCAATGCGACTACCAGAGGGGAGAGTTAATCCCTAGAGTAATAGAAATCAGCATGGACTGGCAAACAAGATAAACTAAAAATGAATTAGGGACTGTGTGATTTGGTAGTAGTCAGCATCATGAGAATTTCAGATCACATTCCGGCAATAATAAGACGGACCACAGAAGAAGATTCACGATAAATTAAGAGAATAGTCGTTCAGGGAGACGCTTCCCTAGAGCAAGACATGTGAGCAAAGTTAAGCTTAAGAGGCTGTATGTGTCAGTTATGCTAAGTGTCACCCTCGCGAGTAAGGGAATTTTTCATCCTTGGTACATAAGAATTGATGCAAGGCAAGTAAAGATCATTGATGTTGAGAAACGACGCCAAAGATGAAGAGGTAAAATATATATAGGTAGATCCTCCTGGCTTCAGTTTTTAGTACATCCCTAAAAGGGTGGAATATGGAGTAATGTGGCATTAAGCCAGAATTAAGTGTTTCTAGTGACTATGGAATGGTAAAGGAAGAATGTGATAAATGAAAGGGGAATGAGATGGAACTTATCCAAATCTTACAGATATGCTACAATTCAAGAATATTGTGCAAGTATGATGTCAAGGAGAGGAAGTAAAGGTTCTTGCCCGAGCTGTTATTAATAAATAAGGAGCTAGTGCAAGACGTAAGATAAGACAAAGGAAACAACCCAAGAAAGATTACAAAGAATATTGATATAAGAATGGGCCAACAAGTAGTTAGTAATTGGTCAGGAAGATCCCAATTATTGCTAAGCAGGAGGTTACAGACGAGTCACCAGATCGTGTGAGATAAACATAGTAGCCCAACATGGAGAGTTAAACCTCGAAGAATATCATTATAATACTTGAGATATATTCAAACAAGAGTCGGGGTTGTTAAAGATACGTACTAATGTTACGGGGATAAAAGAAAGTGCCACTAGGAAGGCCGTCAAAATATCAGTTCAGAAGCAACCATACAAGCACAAGGGCATGGAAGTAAGAAAATATGGATGATTATAGGCAAGTAAGGACATCAAAAAGGTCCATAATAAGCTCACAACTTTACGAGACTCAAGGGTTCTCCCTAAGTACTACAATGAAAGACTAGATGCGGAGATAAGAAAGAAGGCTTCAACCTAAGGACAACAAACTAAAGAGGAAATGGTCGTATAACAACAATCTCGCAACAAAATTGTAAGCATTCCAAAGGAAAGTGGCACCTACAGTGGCTAATGAACGGGAAGTAAGAATTAGAAGTAATATTCGAGATCATATGAGTTGCATGAAAACTCTGGAAAATGTGGGCACTATGATAAGCTAAGTTTGGACGCAACAAGGGGGCAGAAAGACCAGGAAAAGTAATAGCTTACGTTGAAAGAAATCTAAGATGGAACGAAAGAATTATTTGATCAAAGATCCAGAGTTAGTACTCTACGAATACACTCAAGATTTTGGAGCATTATCCAGGCAGTAAATCTGTTGACAATCATACGGCCATAGAAGACCCCGGTATAAGTTTAAAGAAAGAATTAAACCCAGGGCATAGACAAAGGATTTAATTGTTGGAATTGTATCATGGATATTCCATAACGCCCATGAAAGGATAAAGTAATAAGTGATACCATGAGCCACAGATCGGAAGATATATTAAGCCTACGTAAAGGCTGATCAAAAGGAAGAGGAAACTAAAGAATTACACCACCTAAGTAAATCAGGAGTCTGATTATTGAACGTAGAAAAATTATAGAAGTTGTGCTGGAGAACATGAGAGAATCACTCTTAATATCAGATGTTCAAGAGAAATAACACGACAATCATAATCTATAATGGATCTACAAGAAATCCAGTTAGAAGAAGTACCAGCCCCATAAGAAGTCAGTACAAAACTCCCACCAGATTGTGTATGTACCAGAGGTGCGAGTATTATAATAGAGCTTCAAGTTGTGGACATTAATTATACCTATGTGGAAAGGAGGTCATGAAAGAGATATAAGATACGATATGTGATTTTAAGGTAAGTAAGGTAAAGGTGAACAACGTACGAGATACTCAAAGGTAAAATATGTGAATAGTCCACACCTTGGATAGAAGGCTAGAAGTGTTGGGATTCAATATCCAGGAATGATAGCGGCATAGTCAGTGGCATATCTCATAACCTATGGTTTCTAGGTATCGAGGAGGCTAATTAAGTCAGTAAAGAATCTTTAGAGATAATGTGATATCTTGCTTGATGTCCCAGAATGACATAAGAAAATCAGTGATGCAAGCAAGTTGAAACGTTACAAATACTATAAATAGAGTTGTGTAGGTCGCAAGCCATTGTATGGTGAAGCGACAAGGTTCTAGAAGACAAGAGCAAGGATAAGAAAGGGCGAGTGAGAAGTTAACGAAAATTTATAAGTCCTCAGGATTAAGCCTATGAAAACAAGAAGAGCAGATGGTTTCTCTAAATTATAAAAAGGCTCAGTATAGCCTAAATGAACTCAGAGGAATCTAAGACTAGTAACATTTGGAATAGATGAAATGTTATCCTAGTAGTGGAATAAAGGCGTAACTGTGATAAATAAAGGATGAAGTTTGGGCCTTCAAAGAGGGGAATTTCATGAATTGTGAAGGATTAGAATACCCATATAAGTGAACTCATAGGGGAGCCAAGTTTTAATGGACCGATGCTTGCGAAAGGAGTTCCCATGCATTGAAGGACAAATTAATTGCAGCACCGATTCTACCGCTCCCAAAAGGGTCTGACTGAGACGTCATAACCATAAGATACGTGTATAAATTCCTGTCTGGGTTACTGTCATTGGTCGTGTGAGGCCATAGTCGTTATTCATAATTGTGTTCCTGTGTGGCGTTGGGTTATTAAGCTTCTACAAGGAGAATTGGTAGTAGTGTTGTTACAACGGAAACCCTTCCAAAGTTATATAGATCACGGGGAGTTGAACATTCGAGGAAGAATGTTTCTAATGGGGAAGAATGTTACACCTCGCGTTTTCGTACGTTAAAAGCTTCATCTTTACTTAATTGGCGTAGACTCGGGGATGATATCATCTTGACGTCAACGTACTTACGCTATTTATAACAAGTGATAAATAAGTGTTATGAAGGATAAATGGGTACACGAATTAAAGAAAACGAGTTTCATTGAAAGTGACAAATTTGGGATGAAGTAGGGGTCGAGCGATACTACCCGATAATTATGAACTAGTACCGTACAAGGTACCATATGGCCGTGATAATATTATATATACAATAAGTATATATGAAGTATATTAAAAATAAGTAGAATTTTAAATAATTGAGAAAATTTTAAATTATGCGGGTAATTGATTAATTATCGGGTAACGAAACATTACCTAATTACCTAATAAAAAGATTAAATATCTACCCCATCCCCATGTGGAAGCTACCCGTGTTATAAAGGAATGACTATTACTCATTCCTTGCTAAGTTGTCAAAACATTATGATGTCTTTCATTTCCAAGATTTTCCTAATCATAAGTCTTTCAATAAAACATATTCATTCCTTACAGAAGGAGGAAACCATATGTACTTCAAAAGTCATTCAACTAAAACCAACAATTCATTTCTAAGGAATTACATGACCAGCAAAACGTTATGTACTCTAAATAAATAATCTCTTTAATGCTTCATTCTCAAAGACATTAAGAACAAATCCTGCAAGTTTCAACGGTTCCAATAAGATTTAGCAACGTAAAATTTTATGTTTCTAAGGGAATACGGTGTACCTCTTTTTTTTCAAAGACATCAGACGGATTTTTTCATACTCCAACTATGTTAAGGTCATCCCTTCTTTTTTTTTGGCATGATCCAAATTATACTGAAGAAGCGAGTAAATACACAGTTTTTATAAATTACTCTATTCATAGCAATAGTAGGGGTGTCTATATTCTTGATTCCCCATGAGAATTATCATTATTTTCTGTTCATGGGTCTCGAAAATACGTATGCTGGTAAAATTTATTTCATGATATTAATCAGAGGCATAATAGCCTTATGATATACCGGGAGATTTTATTGACGTGTTTCATATGCATTGCATGCATTTACATATGCACATTGACCCATGACCAGATGGCGTTATATACGCGTATATATGTAAATATATGTATATGGGATACAAGAAAACGTTATGGCGTTACATACGCACCACCACCTGATCAGATATGATGATGATGTTGCCCACAAAGGCTGAAATATGGTTCAAACGGCGTTATATACGCGTATATATTTATGTATATTCAAACAGTGTTATATACGCATATATATGTATGTATGTATATATATGTATATGGGATATGGGAAAGGTTATGGCGTTATATACGCACCACCACCTGATCAGCTGGTATACGATGATGATTTTGCCCACATTGGCCGATATGATATGATGGGATGCCCTCATAGGCTGATGATGTTATGGAGCATGTACCTATGCATGACATGACATTCATCCGCATATGCATGACGCTAAAAGTAATTTATGATTTACAAAGTTATTCAGACTTACAGGTTGAGCCACATACTCTATATGTCATCCATGTCTCTTATGTATTTATTTATGTGCCTTACATACTCGATACATTATTCGTACTGACGTCCCTTTTTGCTTGGGGACACTGCGTTTCATGCCCGCAGGTCCTGATAGACAGGTCGAGAGCCCTCCAAGTAGGCTATCTGCTCAGTGGAAGATGTTGGTGCACTCCATTTTCTTCGGAGATGCTTGTTTGGTTAGTATGATTTAGACGTGTATTGGTTTGAATGGAGGGACTCTGTCCTGACCTTTATGTCTTTTACGTAATCTTAGAGGTTTGTAGACATATGTCGTGTATGTGACAGATTGTACGGCCTTGTCGGCCTATATTTTGAGAAAGATATGTTACGTTGGTACTCGGTCGAGTAAGGTACCGGGTGCCTGTCGCGGCCTATCGATTTTGGTCGTGACACCTGATTAAGAGAGTAAAGAAGAGTTAGAGACGATGTGATTTCTCGCTTGATGTTCCAGAATGACATAAGGAAATCTATGATGTAAGCAAGTTGAAACGTTGCGAGTAATATAAATAGATATGTGTAGTCCACAAGGTATTGTATGGTAAAGCGACAAGGTTCTAGAAGACAAGAGTAAGGACAAAAAAGTGCGAGTGAGAAGGTGAAAAGAATAGATAAGTCCTCAGGATTAACGTAAGCCCTAGTGGCAAGGTATTACGTAAGAGGTTTCAAGTTATCAGTGGATGATTATAGATCAACATTGAGGTGAATCAAAAATGAATGGATAAAAGTTACAAGTATAAGATGAGATTAGGCTGCCATTCTTATGATTTACAGTAACGAAGAAACATTAAAGGCCTTAGATTTATATATAGAGAGGATAAGCAGTGAAAGTAACTTGGAGTTTGGTAGCAGACTTCAGTAACGATAAATTGAAGTAAGAGTTATGGTATAATATGACCTATCTAGATGTAGTACAGTTAAGCGAATGAATAACCGGGTCTATAAAATAACATATAACAATATCCATAGTTCAAAAAAGTACCGAGCGAAGAACTTCAGTATACCTTTAGACACCCAGAAGGACAGCTTGTCGTAATTCTATATATGTTCACAAATTAAAGCCTGGAGATTGGCTAAAAGCTGGAGGAAAAAGGAGAGAGAAGTCGCATAGGCGCGCATACAAGGAAAAAATCGTACAGGCTGCATGACAAAAGGTAGCAACAGTTATGAGATCGGAAGGATTCCGACCACGAGTTGGGGTGTGAGAAAGAGACCTAAAGGGGCGAACGCCCCGACCTTTGGGTGTCACGACCCCAAAACCTAAGCCGACCGTGATGGCGTCTATCATGGAGCTAGGCTAGCCAACCATTACAGACTATCATATTGTTTCATAATTTCCCAAAAACTAGCAGATTTAAAAATAGCAAAAATGAGACAAACAATTTGTACACTGTCCCAAAACCTGGAGTCAACTGTCATGAGCATCTAGGACTAAAAAAACTATGTACAATAAAGTGACTTGCTACTACAAAAGTCTGAAGTACAAAAGACAAAAACTATGAACTGAGGAAAGGAAAGGAGGTGAGCTGGGGAGGCTGAGCAACTACCTTGATTCTCGATCAAACTCCAAGCACGCCCGAAAATCGACTAGTGAGATGGTCCAGTACCTGGATCTGCACGCAGAGGTGCAGGTAGTAAGGTGAGTACGCCAACTCAGTATGTAATCAAAGTAACTAAAAACTTGAGTGTAGTGACGAGCATTTATAAATCATATAAATCCATATAATGAGTAACAGTTGATATGAATAAATCAAGTCAGGAATCTACATTTCGATTATTTCATAAAAGTTAAGTTTCCATTTTAAAATCTCGCATAAAAACATTTGTCCAACATTATCATTAGAGGCTCAGTGTAAAGAAGAGTGAAAACAGTAGTTTCATGAAAATATAAGCCCCTCGGGCACAATATCACTCACAATAAATCCTTTCGGGCAAGCCTCTCAGTCAATCGTGACTCCACTATCAGTATCTCATGCTCACACTAAACACTTGTACTCAGCAAGTACCATGAATAAACATAACTGCTGCGGCGGGCAGCCCGATCCTATATATATATATATATATATATTTCTGCGGCGTGTAGCCAGATCCATATTATAGACATTGCAGCGTGCAACCCGATCCATATAATAGTCGACTGCGCCCACTAGGGGTGTACAAACTCCGGAGGGGCTCCTACATCCCAAGTGCTATATTTGCTGCGACGTGCAGCTCGACCCAATATGTATATTTCTGTGGCGTGCAGCCTGATCCATATATAACATATATTGATGTGGCGTGCAGCTCGATCCATACGTAATATATATTGCTGCGGCGTGCAGCCCAATCCATAACTATCCTCACATACTCGGCTCTCGGCCTCACTCAGTCATCCTCACAAGACACTCGGGCAATTCATCTCAACTCACGGAACTCAGCCAAAAATACCTCTCAGAGTTTCAAAACAATGCGATGATGGTGAAAATAACAACAAGTAGAAAACATGACTTAGTTCACATTTTTTCTATAAGGATAGTGTGAGAATAGTGTAAAAGTACCTCTGAGGGTCTAAACATGTCGGCACAAGGCCCCAAACATGGCTCAGAGCCCATAAACAAGTATAAATTTCTATTATACAAGATGTCGTAACGTTTCTAATCGAATACTCAGCTCAATGGTCGCTATGGGACGGACCAAGTCACAATCCCTATCGGTGCACGCCCACACGCTCGTCACCTAGCATGTGTGTCACCTCATTTACCAAAGCAATATAAAATACCGGGGTTTCATACCCTCAGGTTTAGAGTTACAATCGTTACTTACCTCAAAACAGCCCAAAAGATACTCTGCACTGCTTTTGCCCCTCGAATTGGCTCTCAAATGCTCCGAGTCTATCACAAATAAGATCAATAACATCAAAATATTCTAGGGAGATGAAACCCAATCGAAAATATCATAATTAGGCAAAATTACCGAAATTAGCAAAACCCGAGCCGCAGGCCCACGTCTAGGAGTTCCATGAAAATCGCGTCACAAGAATCCTTGTCCCTTCACGAGTCTGCACATATAAAATGCATCAAAATCCGACCACAAACAACTTCTAAATTCCTTAATTACCAGTCTCAATTTCCCAAGCCCTAAACCCCCAATTCCTGCCATTAATCAACAAACTCCAAGCCTAATCCGCCACAAAATAACATAGGATAGAGTTTATAGTCCGAGAAACTTACCTCCACTGAAGACTCTCGAATTCCTCATTCAAATTGCTCCTAAATTAGCTCAACTCGCACGCAAAAATGAAAGAAATGGCAAAAATTTTCGGAGTCACCTATTTATACTTCCTGCCTAGTTAACCCATACCTACGGCCCATTCTTCGCACCTGCCGTCCCAGGTGCGCACCTGCGAAAATTTCACTAAAAGTCCAATCTCGCACCTGCGGTGCCTCACCCGCACCTGCAGCTTTGCTGGTGCGGCCAATGCCTCGCACCTGGGACTTTCTCCAGCCTGAACCCTTTTCAAACATGCGCAATGACCTTCCCACCTGCGGCCATTGCACCTGCGACTTCCCATCCGCAAGTGCGACCACACCAGTAAAATGACACCAACAACAACTTTGCTGCAAATTCCTAAGTCCAAACCTCTGTTAACCATCCGAAATCAATCCCGAGCCCCTAGGGGCCCTAACCAAAACTTACCAACACATCCCATAACCTCATTTAAACTTAGTCGAGCCTTCGAAACACAAAAACAACGCAAAAACTCCAAAATCAAACCAAACTCAAGCATATGATGCCGAAACCAACCAAAACACATCCGATTGACCTGATAATTTGCACACCTGTCAAAAATGACATTATGAACCTGCTCCAACTGTCGGAATTCCATTCCGCCTATTTTTACCTGCCGACCGAAAATCGGGAATAACTAACTTTCGCCAATTCAAGCCTAATTCCTCACCGAATTTCAGAACTTCATTCCGAACACACTCCTAAGCCCCAAATCACCTAACCAAGCTATTCGGGCCATAAAATCCAAATTTCGGGATTGTTTACCAATAAGTCAACTCCTAGTTTTCTTTTTCAACTAGTAAGATAATTTAAGAGACTAAGTCTCTCTGTTCTCACAACGACTACTCTGAAACCGAACCAACCGACCCAACACAAAATAAATAGGCTAAGAAACTTATGATAAAGCAGAAACGGGGAAAACGGGGGCTACTCTCATGGAACGACTGGCCGGGTCGTTACATCCTCCCCCTCTTAAACAAACATTCATCCTCGAACGGGTCTAGAAACATACCTAGAGCCTCAAATAAGTGAAGGTATCTGCTCCGCATCTCCCGCTCCGTCTCCCGGGTAGCATCCTCCACCGGCTGCCCTCTCCACTAAACCTTCATTAAAGTTATATCCTTAGACCTCAGCTTCCTGACCCGACGACCCAAAATAGCCACTGGCTCTACCTCATATGACATATCACCCTCGAGCTGAACCATGCTGAAGTCCAAAACATGAGACGGGTCACCAACATACTTCCGGAGCATCGAAACATGGAACACCGGATAAATACTCAATAATCTGACAGGCATGGTAAGCCTATAAGCCACCTCCCCAATCCTATGAAGCACCTCAAAAGTCCCAATGAACCGGGGACTCAACTTTCCCCTCTTCCCGAACCTCATAACACCCTTCATGGGTGACACCTTCAGCAGCACCTTCTCCCTAACCATGAAAGACACATCTCGGACCTTCCGGTCCGCATAAGTCTTCTACCTAGAATGCAACGTGTGAAGCCGCTCCTGAACTTACTTAACCTTACCCAACGCATCCTGATCCAGGTCTGTGCCCAATAGCCTAGCCTCGCCCGGCTCAAACCAACCAACCGGAGATCTGCACCTCCTACCATATAAATCCTCATACGGAGCCATCTGGGTACTCGTCTGATAACTATTATAATATGCTAACTCCGCGAGTGGAAGAACCTGGTCCCATGAACCCCTAAAATCAATGACACAGGCACGCAACATATCCTCTAGAATCTGAATAGTTCGCTCTCACTGCCTGTTGATCTAAGGGTGAAACGTTGTGCTTAACTCAACCTGAGTACCTAACTCTCTCTGCACGGACCTCTAGAACTGAGATGTGAACTGAGTACCTCTGCCAGAAATGATAGAAATTGGAACCCCATGCAATCAGACAATCTCACTGATGTAAATCTCAGCTAACCGCTCTGAAGAATAAGTAGTACCAACAGGAATGAAGTGCGCGGACTTGGTCAGCCGATCCACAATAACCCATATAGCATTAAAACTCCTCGAAGTCCATCGGAGCCCAACTACAATGTCCATGGTGATCCGTTCCCACTTCAACTCTGGAATATCTAATCTCTGAAGCAATCCACCTGGTTTCTAGTGCTCATACTTAACATGCTGATAGTTGAGACACTGAGCCACGAACTCAACAATATGCCTCTTCATCTGCCTGCACCAATAATGTTGTCTCAGATCCTGATATATCATTGCAGCACCCGGATGGATGGAATACCGCGAACTATGGGCCTCTGCTAGAATCAAATCTCGAAGTCCATCCACATTGGGCATGCCAATCCGGCCTTGTATCCTCATAATCCAATCAGCACCAATAACCACATCCCTGGCATCACCGTGATGGACCCTGTCCTGAAGAATGAGCAAGTATGGATCATCATACTGGCGTGCTCTAATCTGATCATAAAGAGAAGACCTGGAGGCTACACAAGCCAATACCCACAGGGGCTCTGATAGATCCACTCTCACCAACTGACCCGCTAAAGCCTGAACATCAAGTGCTAAAGGTCGCTCTGCTGCTGGAAGGTAGCTAGACTCCCCAAACTCTCCGCTTTGCGACTCAGGGCATCGGTCACTACATTGGCCTTCCCCGGATGACATAGAATAGTGAGGTCATAATCCTTGAGAAGCTCCAACCATCTCCTTTGACACAAATTCAGATCCTTCTGCTTAAGAAGATGCTGCAAACTACAATGATCAACGAAAATCTCACAATGCACACCATATAAATAATGACGCCAAATCTTCAAGGCTTGGACAATAGCTGCTAGCTCAAGATCTTGTGCTAGATAATTCCTCTCATGCAAATTCAACTGTGTGGACGAGTAGGTAATCGCCCTACCGTCCTACATCAAAATCGCTCTAAGGCCGATTCTCGGGGCATCATAGTGAACTGTATAAGAACCTGAACCCGTAGGCAAAACCAACACCAGAGATGTAGTCAAAGCTAACTCGAGCTTCTGAAATCTCTCCTCACACTCCTTAGTCAACCTGAACTGAGCACCCTTTCGGGTCTGTCTGGTCATAGGTGCTGCAATAGATAAAAATCCCTCTATAAAACGGCGATAGTACCATGCCAAACCAAGGAGGCGAATCTCGGTAGCTGATGACGGTCTAGGCTAGCTCTGCACTGCCTCTATCTATTTCAAATCAACCTGAATACCCTCCTTGGACACCACGTTCCCCAAGAACGCTATTGAATCAAGCGCAAACTCACATTTTGAAAATTTTGCATACAATCTCTTCTCCCTCAAGATCTGAAGCACAACTCTCACATGTTGCTCATGATCCTCCCAATATTGGGAATACACCAAGATATCGTCAATAAACATGATGACGAAAGAATCCAGATAAGGCATGAATACACTGTGCATCAAGAGCATAAAGGCTGCTGGAGCATTGGTTAGCCCGAATGACATAACCAGAAACTCATAATGACCATATCTAGTCCTGAAACCAGTCTTCGGAATGTCTGGCCCCTGAATCATCAACTTATGATAGCTGGAATGCAAGTCAATATTGGAAAATACCCTGGCACCCTGCAACTGATCAAACAAGTCACCTATACGAGGCAAGGAATACCGGTTCTTCACTGTAACCCTGTTCAGCTGCCGATAATCAATACACGTGCGCATAGAACCATCCTTCTTCTTCACAAACAACACCAGTGCACCCCAAGGTGACATACTAGGCCGAATGAACCTGTTATTTAGGAGTTCCTGAAGCTGCTCCTTTAATTCCTTCAGCTCCGCTGGTGCCATACGATAAGGTGGAATAGAAATAGGCTGAGTTCCTGGCACAAGGTCAATACCAAAATCAATGTCCCTGTCAGGTGGCATGCCTGGCAGGTCTGCAGAAAACACATCCGAAAAGTTAAGGACCATAGGAACCGAGTCAATAGTGGGAGTATCACCACTAACATCCCTCACAAAAGAAAAATACGGTAAACACCCCTTCTCAACCATTCGCTGAGCCTTCAAGTAGGAAATCACCCTGCTAGGAACATACTCAGAAGAAACTCTCCACTCAACCCTCGGACATCCTGGCATAACTAAGGTCACGGTCTTAGAGTTACAATAAAGAATAGCATGACAGGGAGATAACCAATCCATGCCCAATATCACATCAAAATCGACTATGCTGAGTAACAGTAGGTCCACTCGGGTCTCCAGAACCCCAATAGATACCACACATGACCGATAGACACGGTCCACAACAATAGTATCACCCACCGGAGTTGACACATGTACAAACGTAATTAAAGACTCACGGGGCATATCTAGGAAATGGGCAAAATATGACGAGACATACGAATATGTAGAACCAGGGTCAAATAAATCCAAAGCATCTCGGTGACAGAGTCAGACAATACCTGCGATCACTTCATCGGAGGCCATAGCATCTGTTCTGGCTGGAAACGCATACATACGTGCCTGACCTCCACCTGCTCGACCTCCCCCTCTAGAGCGGCCTCTAGCTAACTGACTACCACCCGCGGCTACCTGAGTGGGTGGTGAAATAACTGGAGCTGAAGTCGAAGGCTGGATCCTCAGCTGAGATGGGCCTCCAAGAAGATGAGGACACTGCCTACACATATACCCGAACTCTCCACACTCATAATAACTCCCTGGAGTTGGAGACGGGGACTGAAAGGAACCCCTGGCACCAGAATGGGCACTAGGAGAACCATGCATAGAGGAACCCTGAATTGATGATGCATGAGCTGCACTCTGGGCTGGAAGGGCCCCGAATGAAGAACGACCTGGCTGAGAACTGTAGGGACCATGCCCCGAAGGTGCGCCACTATAGGCTGGGCGGACTGACTGAGGAGGCTTGAATGAACGAGCTCTACCATGATGAAATTTCCCCCTGGAAGGAGCAACACTATAACCACCCGATCCACGAGGCCTCTAGGACTCCCTATCTTCCCGCTCCTAGCAGCGAACCGACTCAATATCTCGAGCAATATCAACAACCTGCTCGAAGGTAGCACCTGATACTCTCTCCTGAGTCATTCAAAGGTGGAGAAGATAAGTGAGGCCATCCACGAACCTCCTAATACTCTCCCTATCAGTAGGGACCAACTCGGTGGCATAACGAGCCCACCCTGAAAATCGCATCTCATACTGCGTCACTGATAGGTCCCCCTGACGCAGCTTCTCAAAATGCATGTGCTTGTCCTCCCTGTGAAATTGGGGAATACTTCTCCAAGAAGAAAGTGGAGAACTGCTACTAGGTGAGGGTTGCTGAACCAACAAGACTACGCCTCTCAAAAGACTCCTACCAAGTGAAAGCAGCACCAGAAAACTGAAAAGTAGCAAACAAGACCCCACTGGTCTCCAAAAATCCATGAAGTATAAAGAATCCTCTAACTCTTATCTAAAAAACCCTGGGCATCCTCTCCCTCTGCACCACTGAATGTCGGAGGCTGAAGTCTACTATCCCTTTCCAGCCTACGCTGCTCATCATCTGGCATAGCTGGAACCACGAAGTCCTAAACTGGAGCAACCGGCTGGGCTGGAACCGCCCTCGGTGTCTGATGGCCCTAAGTAACCTGCTCAGGTGTCCGGGCAACTGAATCTGACTGCCTCCCCCGGCCTGAGAAGTAGCGGCAATAGAAGATGCAGAAAGTTCCTGAGCAAAGGTGGTACATACTGTCAAGATCTGGGCCAAGGTCTCTTGGAGACCCTGAATAATAATAGGTGTTGCCGGTGCCTGAGCCTGTTCCACTGGAGTATCTGTCACGACCCGATTTACCCTCCCAAAGGCATCGTGACGGCACATAGTCTCTACGACTAGGTAAGCCTAATTGCGGAAACACATATTAAATGGAAGCAATAAAATGAAGACGAAATAAGTGAGTCTAAAGTGAAACTTCGCCACTTGGCGCGTATAAAATACAACTTTCCCGAAAACCCGGAATATCACTTTAGCCACAAGCTCTGTCTCAAAATAGCTCTATACAAAGTGAGGGAATTTACATGAAAAATCTATCTGAATCAGGAGTAGAAGGTGACTGCAGGACTCCGCGAACACGGCAAAATTACCTTTCGGTCTCCTGCAAACTACTGCGCGGACCCCTAGCCACGAAACTGAGCAGTGGTACCTGGATCAGCACACAAAAAACATGTGCAGGAAAGGGATTGAGTACACCACAAATTGGTACCCATTAAGTGCCGAGCCTAACCCCAGTCGAGTAGTGACGAGGTTAGGTTAAGGCTCTACTGGATTGTTATAGTAAAACAGTTTAAAATTTGAATAGAGAGATATAATAAGCTAAGGCAAATCAGTAGGAAGCATGAGCTAAAAGAAAATAATGACAGGGAGCCATTGGCTCAGCACATCATATATCACAGTAAAAAGTATGCAATGCAGTACAGGGGGAAAGCTCCCGGAATCTCGTCCGCAATCCCAATTTAAATATGCCATGTAGTACAGGGGGAAAGCTCTCGGTATCTCGTCTGTAGTCCCAATTTAAATATACTATGTAATATAGGGGGAAAGCTCCCAAAATCTCGTCTGTAGTCCCAATTTAAATATGCAATGCCGTAAAAGTACCGGATACAATTATTATTTAAAACAGTTCAGGAAAAATCACAGGAAAAAATATGAATAAAACTACCTAAACATGGTACACATAGTAATAACTAGGGAAGGTTAAAGTAAAACAGGTAGGCATGTTATTTCCTAATCTAAACTACATAGTCAATACACGAGACAATGAAATAGGAATGAAATGATTTAAGTCATGGAAGAAAAAATGGAGTCTTAGCAACAATGGCCCGTGTACGTACTCCTCACCTCCCGTACACGGCGCCTAACCAACATAAAACGGTATTAAAATAGCGTAAGGGGAAGTCCCCAACACAGAGTTAGGCAAGCCACTTATCTTGATTGCACTACCAAACTCAAAACCAAGCTCTTGTCACGATTATCCGTCTCTGAATGGCCCAAATCTATTCAATTCGATTGCATAATGTAAATATCACTTTAAGGAGTCAAAATAGCTAATAAGTTCGAGGCTAATACGCAAAATTATGAAAATCGCCCAAAAAGTCCCCTGGGCCCACATCTCGAAATCGAGTGAAAGTTACAAATTTAGAACACCCATTCACTCACAAACTCACTCGAACAAGAATCATCGAAAACCGACGTCAAGTCTTACTGGGGAAACTTCTTCCCATTTTCCTAATTTTTCACCCAATTCACTGATTTCATGGAAGAACTTGCTATAGATAAATGATATATAAAAAAAAATAAGGTTAGGAACTGTTACATATGAAACTTTTCCTCAAAACCAACTCCAAATCGCCTACACCCAAGCTCCAAATCATTTTTAGAAGATATGAATTCCAAGCCCTTGAATTTGATATAAACTGCCCAACGATTCGGCACATGCGCCTCATGGACCGCACCTGCGGAAAATCCATTGCAGGTGCGAAAACCCACTAAACTGCCTGGGGCCGCACCTACGGCCATTGGGCCGCATCTGCGGCTCCGCACCTGCGGAATCCCCAACCGCACCTGCGAGAATTGGTTGACTTGAACAAGCCCGTACCTGGGAGAACCTCTTCCGCACCTGCGAGAAATCCATCACAGGTGCGAGACACTAGAACCTGAAATGGTTCTGCTGCTTCGAAGTTCCAATAATCACCCGTTGAGCATCCGAAACATCCCCGAGGCCTCCCGGACCTCAACCAAACATACCAACCACTCCTAATACCTTATACCAACTTAGTCGAGCCTCCAAAACACATCACATAACACCAAAATCACCAATTATGCATGGATCCAAGCCTAAGAACTTATGAAATTTCCATACTCTACAACCGATGCCGAAACATATCAAAACTAGTCTGAATGACTTCAAATTTACACACAGGTCACAAATGATACAACGGACCTACAGCCACTCTCATAAGTTCATTCCGAGCACGATATCAAAATTCCACCTATAAGCTAAAATCTCCAAAATTTTACTACAAACATCGAAAGCACGGGTTTAGGCCATTCCAAGCCTAAATCTAAAGCTGAGAATTTGGCCACTACGATACTGGTCCCTCAGATTTTAGGCCGAGTCTTTCTAGATAACAAATAATATGCTGCACTTATTGCAGAACAAAGGGCTATTCTCATGGTCATACATCGAGGACCCCCAGCAGCATTTGAAAAACTTCCGGTCAATTTGCAAAACACAGAGGCACCCAAACGTCACTCAAGTGGCAATAAAACTGTTGTTGTTTCCATTCTCAGTGACTGGAGCTGCCCAGACATGGCTAAACTCACTCCCCATCAATTCCATTACCACATGTGAGGAGTTAGTTAAGCAGTTCGTGAACAAGCTTCATCCACCTAACAAGACTGCCCAACAAATCGATGAAATCTTGAGCTTCAGACAGAAACCAGTTGAAACCTTGCAAGAAACATGGGAACGATTTAAGGGGATGCTGTTTATCTGTCCACATCATGGTATTCCAAAGCAAATGTTGGGGTAGCATTTTTATAAGGGTTTGGCTGATACTGTTAAAGAAAATGTTCATGCTTCAGCTGGTGGAGCATTCTTGAGAAAAACGTGGAGAGAAAGTCAAATCTTCCTCGATAAAATGGCACAGAATTCAGGATGGAGAACAAGGAATGCACCAATTACTCTTGTAGTTCACTCAGTGCCATTCGATCCATCTAATACTATTGCAGAGAACGTTGCCACCTTGATAACACATATGAGTATACTTACTAAGAAGGTGGAAGAATCAGGACAAAAGAAGAAGGAACACATCGTAGACACAACCAATGGGGGCTTATGAACATCTTGCATTAGTCAACCACTTGGTAATCACTGGAATGCAGAATGTCATCACCCTCCTTATCCAGAAAATATGAATTATGTGTCGAATTATGGAAGCCAGAGACAAGGGGGGCAGAACTGGGGTCAGCAAGTTCAACCATATAGACCACCCCACCAACAGCAGAACAGTGGAAATATGGGTGTCAGGGGACAACAAGGTAACACAGCACCGTATCAGAGGCCACAAGGTTATAACCATCAGAATCAACAACAAGTATACTACCCTCCGCAGCATCAACAGGGGGAAAGCAAGAACATAGGTTTTCCAGGTTAGAAGCTATGATGCAACAGGTTATTGGGTCAAATGCCAAAATCAGTGAGGGATTAGATGTACATGATGCAGCTATTAAAAATATTGAAGTACAGTTAGGCCAGATATCTATGGCGGTGAACAATCGTCCTCCTGGAACTTTACCTGTAGATACTCAGGTAAATCCTATGGACTAGGGACCAAGGCAGCTAATGGCAGTGACTCTCCGCAGTGGCAGAGACTTAAACTTAGAACTGGAGAGAGATCGTGAAAGAAGACAGGCCGAGACACTGGTACCCATGCCGATTGAACTTGATGATTCAACAAATTTGACCAAGGTAACAATGCAACATACTGAAGGAGAACCCAATGCACGGAGTGAGACTGAAAAAGAAGTGGAGATACCCCAGAAGTTGGTAGTTGAGGTGGTGGCTGAGAAAGACAAGTCCCAAATCACTGGGAAAAAGAGACCGCCAGCTCCATTCCCTCAGAGGCTGGCCAAATACCAAAAGGATAAACAGTACAAAAAGTTCTTGGACATGCTAAAACAAATACTAGTAAATATCCCATTTATTGATGCATTGAAGTAAATGCCTGGTTATGCTAAAATGATGAAGAAATTGATGTCCAGAAAAGTTGACTTCCAAGATCCGGCTATTGTCACCCTTACTCAGAATTGTAGTGCGGTGGTGACACGCCCAATTGCTGAAAGTTGTCTTACCCAGGGAGTTTTACAATTCCTTGTACCATTGGCAACTTAGCTTTCGCCAAAGCTCTATGTGACTTGGGGGCGAACATTAATCTTATGTCGTTGGCCATATATAAAAGACTGGGGATTGGTAGAGCCAGGCCCACCTCCATGCTGCTGCAACTTGCTGATAGGACGGTGAAGAGACCGTCGGGTATTCTGGATGATGTATTGGTGCAAGTGGGGAAGTTTGTATTTCCTACTGATTTTGTGATATTAGACTGCAAAGTGGATGAGGAAATTCCCATAATCTTGGGAAGGCGATTTTTGAGACTGGTGAAATTAAGATGAGGCTCAATGATGAAGAAATCACTTTCAACGTGCAGAAGTATGTGAGGCGACCTAGTGAGTTCGCCAACTACTCTCTTATTGATGCTGTGAATGTGACCTCAGAAAAAGATGATACATCCCTGACTGTTGGGGACCCTTTGGATGAATGTTTGATGAATTTAGAAGATATGAACGGTGAAGAACTGGCAGATTGGGTGTTAGCACTTGAGAAAAAAGGGGTATGGCCAAAGGCTCTTGAGTTTGAGTCACAATACGTAGAGGAGAGAGAGAACCCGTCGGCCAACCCATCTATTGAAGAACCACCCAGGTTGGAACTGAAATCAGAGGATGCTGATGTAGTAGAAAAGATACTAGAGTTAACCAAGGACATCGATAATACATACTTTGTTGAATCTAGTGTCATTATTGCTGAGGATGTTGGTACACACTCCAACAATTTTTTCACATTGTGTTTGGATGATGATATGCAAATAGATTTATTTGAACCACCTGAGGAGTTGAGGGATAAAGAACAAGATGCCTACATTCTTGAATTCTTCCTGCCAGAAAGTAGGGAGTACACATTTCGTCGAAAGGCCAAGAGCACGGATTACTACATTATTTTATTGGGCCATGCAGATTGGTTCCACCACCCCAGGAGCATGATTATAGAGCAGATTCAAAACTTGGGATCCAATTTATAAGTTCAAAGTGGAGGCATAGAGTGATTAAAGCATTTGCTCGAAGGAGCATGGAAAATAAAAATTAATAGAAAGGATGTCGACGCTACATGAGCAGGGAGTTTCTTGCACCTTACTTTGATTTCTTGTTTTGTCTATATGTCATGCACTGAGGACACTGCATAATTTAAGTGTGGGGTGTTGTACATATTTGTTGTTATTTATTGTTTAGTGTGCTTTCTTGTTATTAGTTTTAGCTTTTATTGTTAGTAAGTTTTTCTTTTAGGTAGAACAAAACAAAAAAAATTAGAAAAATTAGAAATATGTGGACTCTTCCCGATGATGGATCTCTTAGACAGCTCTCTTGAGGGAAGTAAGTCTAACAAAAATACAAAAAAAAAGATTTTTTGTTTTAGGTAGTGTAGGAATTCCCCCTTGGTTTTTCTTTGGACCACTGTTCTTTTTCAATGGTTTTTAATTGGACCGGGTATAGGTAGTTTCTAATTTTCAGGAGTACGAATCACATGGTTGAGGGCTTAATAGTAGCAATATCTCAAAACGTGCTAATGCCTTGAGAATAGTCAGTACTTTTGTTGTGACGCTTAGGCTCAATTTTATTTGACTCCAGGATAAATACCTTAAATCAGGAATTCTTAAGATTTGCTTAACTGCTTTGACTGGAGTGTCGTGATAGATCCAATCCTGAGTGAGTTATGTGCCAAGTGTGTGTGAGGTTTGTATGTTATTCTGTGCATTGCATTTGATGTCTAGAACTTGCCCCGTGTGTTTGCAAAGCGAAATAGAAGTTTTGTTCAGTCTTGGAAATGATATAGGCATTTCTTTGTTGAGCCAGCTATCTATATTTTACCCACCTAATTGTTATGTATCGTATTTAACCCTGTTGAGCCTATAATCCTGTTTCTTTGGCAACCACATTAGAAGCCATATCCTTTTTATTTGAATCGATCGTCTAATTGAACCTTGTCACCTCTCGTAAGCACTGGAAATGTTATGAAATATGGAAAAGTTAAAGTGTGGGGTGGTAGGTTGGTTTTTGAGGGGAATAATTTAAATAAGGAGAAAGGTGCACTGTTTGAAAAAGTAAGAGTCACTTGAAAAAGAAAAAAAAGAGCAAGGGAAAAAAAAGAAAATAAATAAATAAATAAAATAAACAGTTGTATTGTTGTGAAAGAAATATATATGTGGTGACTCTTAATGTAATTGTGGTTAAAGAGCTATGGGGTAATAACATTGATGTAAAGGTGGAGTTTGGCTTAATATAAGTTTGAGGTTCACTGCGAGAGTATGTGTATTAATGTGCTTAGGGAGGTGTAGTCACTCTTATATACAAATGTATCATGCCCGTCCCATAGCCTACATTACAACCAAATAAAGTCCTAATTGATCCTACACTGAAGGACCTCGATTAGTAGAGTAGTACACTACAAACAAGCCTATGGTGCATCTTTTGTGGCATATGAATATTATTTCCGAGAGCGAGTGAATTCTTTCTATCTTAAGTTCCTATGTTCTTAAATTTCATTGTGTGTGGAACTAACTCTTGATTTGGGGAGGGCACATGATTCATGAAGGAAAGGTAACGTTGTCGACCTCTATGTTAGAGTAGTGAGTGCATTGTGAATAAAGCATTGTATATGTGAGTCGACTATTGAGGCGAGGATGTCACACCTCTGTGCTTAGACTGTTTTAAAAATTCTTGGTATAATGTTTTAAGGGATTTGCTTAATAAGTTGTGTACATCAATGTAGTTTGATTGCTCGAGGACGAGCAAATGTTTAAGTGTGGGGTATTGATGTGTGGCTGAAATTCATGGTTTAACACGTTATATGCCTTACATTTTATGTGCGTTAATGATAAAAATACACTTTTTATGTGCATAATGGAGTCTATTACATGTGTAGGTGCATTGGAGAGGGAAACCGAGCTAAATGGATGCATGAACGTCGAAAATACGCTCAAGAGTCGAAAAGGAGTGACCCGGGCTATAGCCGGGCATTTTGGCCTTAACGCCAGGCCAACTCGGGAATTAGTGGGGCGTTTGGCCCCTAAAGACAGGGTCAGCCTGGTGTTAGTGGGGAGTTTGACCTCTAAAGCCAGGTATGCCCTGGCGATAAGGGGGCGTTTAGGGCTTAACGCCTGGGTCCCTGTCCGGTCAATTCCGAGTTTTAAAGGTTTTAAGTGTTTCCCGGTTGGAATAGAAGTCTCCTACATGGCTAGGGTTTATCCCAAACATATAAATAGACCCAAAAACACAACTTGAAAGAGAGGAAGCCATTGAAGTGAAGAAAAACATTGATTTTTATAGCTCTTATTTATTATTTTGTAGTTCAATCATGCAAGTTATTTTAGAATTGATTCTTATGAATATGTTTAGCTAATTTATTTAATCTAGGGTTTTGGTGGAACCCGTTGTGGATGAACTTATTGTGATATTAATATAGTTTTGATTGGTTGATTAATCTCTATTTGTTCAACTACGTTCTTGTTGTAGTTGATTGAAGGGCCCTCAATTAATCGTTCCTATTTATTATGTATCTACTTTAGAGAGAGTGCATATTTAGGTAGTTGTTTGAACAACATCACTCCCGGAGTATAGACGAAAGTCATAACCGAGGGTTTAGAAGTTGGATTAGAAATAACGATACTTCGAGTGCAATCTAAAGTGAACTATAATGCAATCTAGGTGCTAGAGAAACTTGAGAGAGTGCGTCTAGTAAATTATCATAATTACTTGAGAGAGATTTATGGTAGATAGAGTGTTCATGATTGATAGAGACAACTAATCAAACTATAGGAAGTATCCGAGAAGGGAGTTCACCAACGGGGGAACCATAGCCTTAGACCTTTATCATAATTGTTTACAACACATTGTTAGTAATTCCTAGTTATTATTATTGTTAGTAGAATTAGTAAAACATCACCAATTTTTACTAAAAAGTCTTGAGAGAATTGATTGAGTAAAAGTTGTGTATTCTGAAGCCTTGATTGATACGTAAATTCCCTGTGGGATCGACTCTGGGCATAATATCCCGGATTATATTTGCAACGCCCGCTTAGTCTTTTATTAGACATAGTTGAGCGTGATCATCTATCCAATATAGCTACTGGCTCCTCAACATATAATAAATCCTTCTCCAACTAGAATGACTTGAAATCCAAAACCTAAGTCGGGTCACCGTGATACTTCCGGAGCATGGATAAGTGAAATATCAGATGAACTTCTGCTAGGTTGGGAGGCAGGGATATCTCATAAGCAACCTCCCCAACACGTTGCAACACCTTAAAAGGGCCACTAAATCTCGGACTTAGCTTAACCTTCTTCCCGAACCTCATGATACCCTTCATAGGCGATACCCGAAGAAAAAGCCGATTACTGCCATAAATACCAAATCACAAACCTTCTGGTCCGCATAACTCTTCTGCCTGGACTGAGTTGTGTGAAGTCTCTCCTGAATCACCTTCAACTTGTCTAAGGCGTCCTGCACCAAATCTGTACCCAACAATCGAGCCTCGCCCGACTCAAACCATCCCACTAGGGACCAGTACCGTCTACCATACAAAGCCTCATACGGTGCCATCTGAATGTTGGACTGGTAGTTGTTATTATAAGCAAACTCCGCAAGTGGCAGGTATCGGTCCCATGACCCTCCCAAATCCATCACACAAGCGCGGAGCATATCCTCAAGAATCTGAATCGTGCGCTCGGACTGCCCGTCCGTCTGAGGGTGAAAGGTTGTACTCAGCTCTACGCTGATGCCTAGCTCCTGCTGAACGGCTCTCCAGAATCGTGAAGTGAACTGTGTACCTCTGTCTGAAATGATAGATACTGGAATACCGTAGAGGCGAACAATCTCCCTGATATAAATCTCGGCCAACCTAATGAGTATGTAGCCAACACAGGAATGAAAGGGGCTGACTTGGTCAGCCGATCCACAATCACCCAAAAAGCATCGAACTTTTTTTCAAAGTCCGACGAAGTCTAACCACGAAGTCCATGGTGATCCGCTCCCACTTCCACTCTGGAAGCTCAATCTACTGAAGTAACCATCCCGGTCTCTGATGCTCATATTTGACTTGCTGACAGTTGAGACACTTGGCCACAAACTCCACTATATCCTTTTTCATCCTTCTCCACTAATAGTGTTATCTCCGATCCTGGTATATCTTCACGGTACCCGGATGAATGGAGTACTCCGAGATATGGGCCTCCTAAAGAATCAACTCTCGAAGCCCATCCAAGATACTGAGCTGCGAGGGCATTGGTCAGCCCAAATGACATAACAAGTTACTCATAGTGGCCATACCTGGTCCTAAAGGAAGTCTTCGGGATATCTGACTCCCCAATCTTCAGCTGATGATAGCTAGAACGCAAATCAATCTTGGAGAATACCCTAGAACCCTGTAGCTGGTCGAATAAATCATCAATGCGAGGCAAGGGATACCTGTTCTTCAGGGTGACCTTGTTCAACTGCCGATAATCAATACACATGCGCACATAACCATCTTTTTTTCTTCACAAATACTACTGGAGCACCCCAAGGTGATACATTTGTTCTGATGAAACCCTTATCAAGCAACTCATTTAACTGCTCCTTCAACTCTGGAGGAGCCATACGGTACGGAGGGATAAAAATGCACTGAGTACCCGGCAACAAATCAATGCCGATTCAATATCTCTGTCGGGCGGCATACCCGGATGATCAGCTGGGAATACATTAGGAAAGTCCCTCACTACTGAAACTGACTCAACTGGAAGGGTATCAGTACTGACATCTCTCACATAGGCCAAGTATGTATCACACCCATTCTCAACCATTCGCTGAGCCTTAAGAAATGAAATGACCTTGCGGGGAGTATACTTTAAGGTACCTCTCCACTCAAATCTCGGCAAGCTTGGCATATCCAGCGTCACGGTCTTAGCGTGACAATAAAGAATAGCATAATCGGGCGACAACCAGTCCATGCCCAAGATAACACCAAAAAGCAACCATGCTGAGTAATAATAAATCATCCTTGGTTTAAAACCACTAAGAGAAATCAAACACGATCGATATACGCGATCCACAAGTAGAGAGTCTCCGACAGAAGTAGATACACAGACATGGGAACTCAAAGAATCCTGAGACATCTCCAAATGTGGAGAAAAATAAGAGGACACATATGAATACGTAAAGCCTGGATCAAATAATATTGATGCATCCCTATGGCAGACAGAGACAATAACTGTGATGACTGAGTCTGAAGCAGCAACCTCAGAACGGGCTGGAAGAGCATAGTATCTGGCTTGGCCTCCCCCCTCTAGGGCGACCCCTACCTCCCCGACCCCCACATCGAGCTGATTGAGGAGGTGGAGTGGCAGCTGGGGCTGGAAGAATAGCCGTAGGACCCGACCGAGCACGTGGAGGCTCAGAAGACTGTGGAGGTGCACCCCTTCTGGCCCTGGGGCAATCTCTAATCACGTGACAAGTGTTGCCACACCTAAAGCAACTCCTCAGAGGACGCTGCGGTTGAGACTGAATTGGAGCTGGTCGGAAATAGCACCTCCAACTCGGGGCACACTGGATACTGGCGGTGCATAATAGAACTCCTGAGGTCTAAGAGGAGCTGGAATATCGCTGGCTGCTGGAAGGGCCGAATGAACAGGGCGACCTACAAAGCCCCTACCCTGGCGTGCTGCTGGTGCACGAGCTCCTGAAAAATGGCTAGTCTCTCGAGACCTCTTGGCCTCTCTCTCCTCTCTGTCCCAGATGAACATGCCCTCTACTCTCCTGGCAATACTCACTTCCTGCTAGTAAGTGATATCCATCTCCAGCTCTCTAGCCATACTTGTCCGAATACTGGGATGGAGTCTCTCAATGAAACGGCGAACCCTCTCTCTAACTGTGGAAACCAAGGCCGATGCATGCCGAGCTAACTCGCTGAAATGGACTGCATACTCCGACACAATCATAGTACCCTGGCGCAAGTGCTCGAACTCTACGCGCCAAGTATCCATTTGGATCTGAGGGACATACACTCGTATAAACATCTCTGAAAATGGAGTACAAGTGAGTGAGGCTACCTCGTCCGGACTACTCAGCTCATTTGCCCGCCACCACTGGTATGCCGCTCCCCTCAGCTAGAAAATGGTGAAAGAAACCCCACTAGTCTCTACAATTCCCATAGTGTGGAGAATACGATGACACTCCTCAAGAAATCATTGAGCATCATCTAAAGCTAGTTCGCTAAAATTAGGTGGGTGGTACTTCTTGTACCTCTCAAGTATGAGTTGCTCGGCCTCAGAAGCAGCTTCCCTAGCATCATGCTGAGCTGGAGCTGTTGGGGTCATAGAAGTATGCTCTGAGGCCTGATCAACCTGGCCCCTCTGCTCAAGAGTGCAAACTGCGGGACTTTGTGCACCTCCCCCGGCCTGAGATGTAGAGGGAGCTATCGGAAGCAGTCCAGCCTGAGCTAGAGTACTGAACATGCTCATGAACTGAGCTAAGGTCTCCTGCATGGCTGGAGCAGCAATAGGGACCTCCTACGCTGGCTCTCCAGCTGGGGCTGCCATAGGCTTCTCGGTCGCTGCTCTCGCCGGTGCTCGGGCTGCACCGCATGGTCGTCCTCTACCCCGGCCCCAGCCTCTAGCGGCTCTGGCGAGGGGCTCAGGTGCCTAGTCGTCAGTCCTCCCAGTACGAGTCCTCACCATATGTGGGAGAGAATAGAATAGAATATTAGAATTTTTGATGTAAATAACTCGCACGATAAGGAAATCAAAGAAATATGATTGTTCTTAACAATTACATAACATCCCGAAGATAGATACGGACGTCTCCGCACCGATCCGTGATACTCTAATAAATCAGCTTGTGACTTGTGACTCCTATGAACCTAGACGCTCTAATATCAACTTGTCACGACCCGATTTACCCTCCCAAATGCATCGTGACAACACCTAGTCTCTACCACTAGGTAAGCCTAATTGCGGAAACACATATTAAGTGAGTCTACAATGAAACATCGCTACTTGGCGCGTACAAAAAAAAACATTCCCAAAAACCCGGAATATCACTTTAGTCAGAAGCTCTGTCTCAAAATATCTCTATACAACGTGAGGGAATTTACATGAAAAATTTATCTAAATCTGGAGTGGAAGGTGACTCGAATGACTCTGCAGACGCGACAGAATTACATTTCGGTCTCTTAAAAACTGCTGCTCGGACCCCTAGCCATGAAACTGAGCGTTGGTACCTGGATCGGCACACGAAAAAAATGTGTAAGAAAGGGCATGAGTACACCACAAATTAGTACCTAGTAATTCCCAATCCTAACCCCAGTCGAGTAGTGACAAGGTCAGGTTAAGGCTCTACTGGATTTTTATAGTAAAACAGTTTAAAATTTGAATAGAGAGATATAATAAGCTAAGGCAAATCAGTAGGAACATTGAGCTAAAAGAAAATAATGACAAGGAGCCCTTGGCTCAGCACAACATATATCACAGTAACAAGTATGCAATGCAGTACAGGGGTAAAGCTCCCGGAATCTGGTCCATAGCCACAATTTAAATATGCTATACAGTACAGGGGAAAGCTTCCGAAATCTCGTTCGTAGTCCCAATTAAAATATGCAACGCATTACAAATACCGGATATAATTTTTATTTAAAATAGTTCAGGTAAAATCACAGGCAAAAATATGGATAAAACTACCTAAACATGGTGCACATAGTAATAACTAGGGTAAGTTCAAGTAAAACAGGTAGGCATGCTATTTCCTAATCTAAACTACATAGTCAATACATGAGACACTGAAATAGGAATGAAATCATGGAGGAAAAAATAGAGTCTTAGAAACATCGGCCCGTGTAAGTACTCATCACCTCACGTACACGGCGCCCAACATACATAAAACAGTATTAAAACAGCCTAAGGGGGAGTCCCCAACATAGAGTTAGGCAAGCCACTTACCTCGACTGCGCTACTCAACTCAAAACCATGCTCTTACAACGATTATCCGACTCCGAATGGCCCAAATCTATTCAATTCGATTGCATAATGTAAATATCACTTTATGGAGTCAAAATAGCTAATAAGTTCGAGGCTAATACGCGAAATTAGGAAAATCGCCCAGAACGTACCTCAGGCCCACGTCTCGGAATTGAGTGAAAACTAAAAATTTAGAACACTCATTCACTCACGAACTCACTGAACAAGAATCATCGAAAACCGACTTCAGAATCTTATTAAATTCTCGCATTTTCTAATTGGGGAAACGTTTTCCCATTTTCATGATTTTTCACCCAATTCATTGATTGCATGGAAGAATTTGCTATAGATAAATGATATATAAGTGAAATAAGGTTAGGAATTATTACCTATGAATCTCTTCCTCAAAACCCACTCCAAATAGCCTACACCTAACCTCCAAATAATTTTTAGAAGATATGAATTTCAAGCCCTCAAATTTGATATAAACTTCCCAGCGATTCCGCACCTACGCCCCTTGGACCGCACTTGCGGTCCCGCATCCGCGGATAATACATCGCAGGTGCAAAACCCCACTAAACTGCTTGGGGCCGCACCTGCAGTCATTGGGCCGCATCTGGGGCTCTGCACCTATGGAATCACGAATCGCACCTGCAAGAGCTTGTTGACTTGACCAAGCCCGCACCTGCAAGCCCCTCTTCCGCACCTGTGTGTCCACACCTATGGGAAATTCATCGTAGGTGCAAGACACCAGAACCAGCAACGGTTCAGTAGTTTCCAAGTTCAAAAAATTACCCGTTGAGCATCTGAAACATCGCAGAGGCCCCGGGACATCAACCAAACTTACCAACCAGTCCTAATACCTTATTCAAACTTAGTTGAGCATCCAAAACACATCACACAACACCAAAATCACCAATTATACATGGAATCAAGCCTAAGAACTTATGAAATTTCCAAACTCTACAACCGATGCCGAAACATATCAAAACAAGTCCGAATGACTTCAAATTCAAGCCTAAATCTACTACAAAACTTGAAAGCACATTTCGGACACGCTCCTAACTCCGAAATCACCCAACGGAGCTAACCGATTTGACAGAATCCCATTACGGACCCGTCTTCTTACCGTTCCTACTACAATCTAATTTCTAAAGCTTAAACTCACATATAAGTACTATGTATCCAAAAGCTCTCCTAACTTCACCACTCAACATTCTGACAAGTCCCAAAAGCAGAAATAGACATGGGGAAAGCAATTATTAGGGGATCGGGGCGCTAACTCTCAAAACGACCTACCAGGTCTTTACAGTATATGCGACGGGGTTCTACTCCTGAATAATATGAGGATCAACTGGTACTTCCCTGACTGCTGCATAGGATGGCCCCCGATCTCTACCACGGCCTTGACCGCGGCCTCGACCCCTCGCTGGTCTAGCTGGTGGCTAATCACCCTGATCGGTAGCGCGAGTCCTCACCATCTGTTAGAGAATGAAACACCAGAAGTTTAGATTTCCAGAATTGACAAAATGGCATGACAGAATTCAAGAAATATGAGATTGTTCCTAAGGGTTCTGCAACCTCTCGAAGATAGGTACAGACGTCTCCGTACCGATCCGCAAGACTCTACTAAACCTGCTCATGATTGTAAAGTCCTATGTAACCTAGGCTCTGATACCAACTTGTCACGACCCCAAATCCTAAGCCGGCCGTGATGGCGCCTATCATGGAACTAGGCTAGCCAACCATTACAGACTATCATATTGTTTCATAATTTCCCAAACACTAGCAGATTTAAAAACAACAAAAATGAGATAAACAATTTATACACTGCCCCAAAACCTGGAGTCAATTGCCATGAGCATGTAGGACTGAAAATACCATGTACAATAAAGTGACTTGCTACTACAAAAGTCTGAAGTACGAAAGACAAAAACTGTGAACTGAGGAAAGGAAATGAGGTAAGGTGGGGACGCTGAGCAGTTACCTCGACCCTCGATAAAACTCCAAGCACGCCCTAGAATCGACTAGTGAGATGGTCCCGTGCCTGGATCTTCACATAGAGGTGCAAGGAGTAATGTGAGTACGCAAACTTAGTAAGTATTCAAAGTAACTAAAAACTTGAGTGTAGTGACGAGCATTTATAAATCGTTAAAATCCATATAACGAGTAACAGTGGAAATGGATAAATCAAGTCAGGAATCTACATTCCGATTATTTCATAAAACTCCAGTTTCCATTTCAAAATCTCGCATAAAAACATTTGTCCAACATTATCATCAGAGACTCAGTGTAAGGAAGAGTGAAAACATTAGTTTCATAAAAATATAAGCCCCTCGGGCACATTATCACTCACAATAAAGCCTCTCGGGAAAGCCTCTCAGTCACTCGTGACTCCACTATCAGTATCTCATGGTCACATTAAACCCTCGTACTCAGCAAGTACCATGAATAAACACAACTGCTGCGGTGGGCAGACCGATCCAATATATATATATATATATTGCTGTGGCTTGCAGCCCGATCCATATAACATACAATGCGGCGTGCAGCCTGATCCATATAATAGTCGACTGCGCCCACTAGGGGTGTACAGACTCCGAAGGGGCTCCTACAACCCAAGCGCTATATTTGTTCCGGCTTGCAGCCCGATCCATAACTATCATCACATACTCGACTCTCAGCCTCACTCACTCATCCTCACAAGCCACTCGGGCAATTCATCTCAACTCACGGGACTCAACCCAAAATACCTCTCAGAGTTTCAAAATAGTGTGATGGCAGTGAAAATAACAACAAGTAGAAAACATGAAAGAGTTCACAATTGTTCTATCAGGATAGTGTGAGAATAGTGTAAAAGTACCTCTGAGGGTCTAAAAAGGTCGGCACAAGGCCCCAAACATGGCTCGCAGCCCATAAACAAGTATAAATTTCTACAATACAAGATGTCGTAAGGTTACAAATCAAATACGCAGCTTAATAGTCGCTACGGGACGGGCCAAGTCACAATCCCCATTAGTGCATGCTTACAGGCTCGTCACCTAGCATGCGCGTCACCTCATTTACCAAAGCAATATAAAATATCGGGGTTTCATACCCTCAAGTTTAGAATTACAGTCGTTACTTACCTCAAAACAACCCAAAAGCTACTCTGCGATGCTCTTCCCCCTCGAATTGGCTTTCAAATGCTCCGAGTCTATCAGAAATCAGATGAATAACCTCAAAATCTGCTAGGGAGATGAAACTCAATAAAAAATATCATAATTAGGCAAAATTCCCGAAATTGGCAAAACCCGAGCCCCGGGCCCACTTCTCAGAATTCGATGAAAATCGCGTCACAAGAATCCTTATCCCTTCCGGAGTCTACACGTATAAAATGCATTAAAATCCGACCACAAACAACTTCTAAATTCCTTAATTACCAGTCTCAATTTCCAAGCCTAATCAAAATCCGACCATAAACAACCCAATTCAGGCCATTAATCCACAAATTCCAAGCCTAATACGTCATAAAATAACACAGGATCGAGTTTATAGTCCGAGAAACTTACCTCCACAGAAGACTCTCGAATTCCTCCTTCAAATTGCTCCCAAATTACCTCAACCCGCATGCAAAAATGAAAGAAATGCCAAAATTTTGCGGAGGCACCTATTTATAATTCCTGCCCAGTTAATCCGCACCTGTGGCCCATTCTTCGCACCTGCGGACCTGCACCTACGGTCCCAGGTGCGCGCCTACGACAATTCCACTAAAAGTCCAATCTCACACCTCCGATGCCTCACCCGCACCTACGACTTCGCAGGTGCGGACCATGCCTCGCACCTGGGACTTCCTCCAGCCTGGCTTCTTTTATCACATATGCAATGACCTTCGCTCATGCTGCCAGTAAAATGACACCAGCAGAAACTTTGCTGTAAATTCCTAAGTCCAAACCTCCGTTAACCATCAAAAATCAATCCCGAGCCCCTTGGGGCCCTAACCAAACATACCAACACATCCCATAACCTCATTCGAACTTAGTCGAGCCTTTGAAACACCAAAAACAACGCAAAAAATGCCAAAATCACATCAAATTCAAGCCTATGAACTTTGAAACTTCTAAATTTTTCCAATGATGCCGAAACCAACCAAAACACATCCGATTGACCTATAAATTTGCACACTTCCAAAATGACATTATAAAGCTTCTTCAACTATCAGAATTCCATTTCGACCTTGATAGACTATTTTCCCCAACCGACCTAAAATCGCCGAAAATTAACTTTCGCCAATTCAAGCCTAATTTCTCACCGGACATCAAAACTTCATTCTGAATACTTTCCTAAGCCCCAAATCACCTAAAAAGCTATCCGAGCCATAACATTTCAGATTCCAAGGTCGGTTACCAATAAGTCAACTCTTAATTGACTTTTTCAACTATTAAGCTAATTTTAGAGACTAAGTGTCTCTGTTCTCACCACGACCGCTCCGAACCCTAACTAACCGACCCAACACAACATAAATAGGCTAAGAAACTTATGATAAAGTAGAAACGGGGAAAACGGGGCTAATCTCGCGGAATAGCCGGCCGGGTCGTTACATTGGGATTAATTCACAGCACAGTTGCCTAGATGGCAAGAGCAGTACCAATGTATTCGCAAGAGCTATGGGTTATGAGAATGATAAGTTCATCAGTCAACATTTGAGGACAAAGGTTCCAAAGGGGAGAATGATGTTACATCCCATGTTTTCGCACGTGAAACTACACCATAAGTAAATTGATATAAGCTTAGAAATGAGACGTTACATCCTGCATGTTGATAGCCAATTTTTCCCTTATATTTTTAAAAATACATATATACTTTCAAAATAGCATATTTGCATCATTATTTAGTTGACAAACCTATACAAGCATTTTCTATAATTTTCCATAATTTTTAGAGCTTTAAATTAATTTTCTCATATTGTAACTATATATAAATATCTATTAATTATCGTTTAAATTATTTTTGTGATGACTTAGTTGCCTAAAGTAATTATTTCGCACCTATAATATATGTGTAATGACCCGGCCAGTCGTTCTGAGAGTTTAGCCCCGTTCCCCCATTTCTGCTTCATTATATGTGGTTCTACTTCATTACATTGTGTTCTATTGGTTGGCTCAGGTTCGGAGCGATTTTTGGAGAGAAATGAGACACTTAGTCTCTTATCTTGGTTAAATAGTGGAAAAGTCACCCGGAAGTTGACTTATTGGTAAACAACCGCGGAATGCGGATTTTATGATTCAGATGGCTTTGTTGGGTGATTTGGGACTCAGGAGTATGTTCGAAATGTGGATTTTATATCCAATGTAGAATTAGGCTTGAATTGGTGACAATTAGTTTTTGGCGGTTTCCGGTCGGTAGTGAAAAATAGGCTATCGAAGACGGAATGGAATTCTGAAAGTTGGAGTAGGTTCGTAGTGTCATTTTGGAAATATGTGCAAAATTTCAGGTCAATCGGACGTGTTTGGATGGTTTCGGCATCTTTGGCGAAATTTAGAAATATCAAAGTTCATAGGCTTGAATTTGATGTGATTTTGGTGTTTTTGCATTGTTTTTGGTGTTTCAAAGGCTCGACTAAGTTTGAATGATGTTATGTGATATGTTGGTAGGTTTGGTTGAGGTCCCGGGGATCTCGGGTGTATTTCGAATGCTCAAACGGACATTTTTGGTCTTTGGGAGATTGTTGGTTTTTCTGGTGTTTTAGCAGCAGTGATTTGTTGATCGCAATCGGGTGAGTTCATCTGTGATTGTGTAGAGTAAGTAGAGGCCAGGTGGATTTTGTGAAGTGCGATCGCGTAGGTAGGAGTGCGATCGCGAAGGGTAGAGCAGAGTGGTCACTGCATTCGCGTGGAGATGTATGCGTTCGCATAGTAGGACTGTGAGTGGCAGTGAGAGCATGGAATTTCTCTATGCGATCGCAAAGAGCTGGTCGCGATCGCATTGTTGTGAGGAGTGGCTTTATGCATTCACATAGTAGTTCTGTGACCACATAGAGTTAGTTTGGTTGGGCAGCATTTTGTTCTTCCGATCGCGTTTCCGCGATTGCACAGAGTCAAAGTCCGGGCAAACAGTTTAAGTTCTAATTTCAGGGGTTCTTGGCCATAACTTATTTTGCCATTTGAGAGCTTGGGGGAAAGAGATTTAGACGAGATTTTCAGTGGGATTCTTGTGGTGAGTGTTCTTCAATCATTTTTGGTTTAATTTCATGAATTTGTCTTGATTTCACCATGCAATTTGAGGAATTAAGTAGAAAATTTGGGAAAATTTTGGAAATTTCTTTTGGTGATTTAAGTGGGCCATTGTGGTCCGATTTTGATGTTCTTGGTATGTACAGACTCGTGGGAGGACAAATATTCTTGTGATGTAATTTTTATCGGATTCCGATACATGGGCCCGGGGGCCGGATTTTGGCAAATTTTGGGAACTGGGCCTAATTTTGATACTTTTCAATTGGGGTTCATCTCCCTAGAATATTTTGATGTTATTGATCTGTTTGGTGATAGACTCAGAGAATTTGGGAGCCGATTCTAAGGGCAAGAGCACCGCGTAATAGTTTTTGGGCTTTTTTGAGGTAAGTAATGATTGTAACTCTAAACCTAAGGGTATGAAACCCCGATATTTTATATTATTTTGATAAATGAGGTGACACACATGCTAGGTGACGAGCGTGTGGGCGTGAACCGATAGGGATTATGACTTTGTCAGTTCCGTAGCGACTATTAAGTCGCGTATTCAATTTGAAACCTTGCGATATCCCGCATTTTAGAAATTTATACTTGTTTATGGGCTGTCAGCCATGTTTGGGGCCTTGTGCCGACATGTTTAGACCGTCGGAGGTACTTTTACACTATTCTCCCACTATCTTGATAGAACATCTGTGAACTCAGTCATATTTACGACTTGTTGTTATTTTCCCTGTTATCACACTGCTTTGAATCTCTGAGAAGTATTTTGGGCTGAGTCCCGTGAGCTGAGATGAATTTCCCGAGTGGCTTGTGAGGATGACTGAGTCAGGCTGAGGGCCGAGTATGTGAGGATAGTTATGGATCGGGCTGCACGCCGCAACAATATATATGTCTAGACCGAGAGACGAGTACGTGAGGATAGTTATGGATCGAGCTGCACGCTGCAATAATATATATGTTATATATTACGTATGGATCGGTCTGCATGCCGTAGCAATAAATATATTATGTATTGATCGGGTTGCACGCCGCAGCAATATATATGTATTATAAGTGTATCGCGCTGCACGCCACAGCAATATATATATTATGTATGGATCGGGCTGCACACTGCAGCAATATATATGTTTTATATGTGGATCAGGTTGCACGCCGCAACAATATATATATACGTATGGGTCAGGCTGCATGCCGTAGAAATATATATATTGGATCGGGCTGCATACCGCAACAATATAGCGCTTGGGCGGACGGAGCCCCTCCAGGAGTTTGTACACCCCTAGTGAGCGCAGTCAACTATTATATGGATCTGGCTGCATGCCACATCGTATGTTATATGGACGGGGCTGCACGCCGTAGCAATATACATTATATATGGATCGGGCTGCGCACCGTAGCAATATATATATATATATATATATATATATATACGTATTGGATCGGGCTGCGCGCCGCAGCCGTTGTTACATGGTACATGATGAGTGAGACTGCTGAGTGTGAGCATTGACTTATGAGAGTAGAGTCCTGAGTGACTAAGAGGCTTGCCCGAGAGGCTTTATTTGTGAGCGTCATTGTGCCCGAGTGGCGGATATTTTTATGAATCTACTATTTTCACTATTCTTTACACTGAGACTCTGTGATAAATGTTGACTACTGTTTCATACAAGTTTAAAAAGGGAAAACTGGAGTTTTGTAAAATATTTGGTAAAATGTGGACTCTTGACTTGATCTATTACCTTTACTGGCACTTATTTTTATGAAACTATAAAGTTTAAATGCTCGTCACTGCACTCATGTTTATAGATACTTTGGTTACTTACTGAGTTGGCATACTCACGTTACTCCTTGTACCTTGTGTGCAGATTCAGGTGTCGGGGCAGAGCGATAGTGGAGCTACCCCATTTGGAGCATTGTTCGGAGATTGTGAGGTAGCTGCTCGGCGTCCGCGACCTACTCTTTCTCCTTCCTACTCTATCATTTTTACTTTACTTCCCAAACTTGTTGTAGTAGAGGGTTTGTATTAGACTGTATCATCTCTTAGATGCTCATGAAGGTTGATTCCGGATGTTGGGACTGTGCTTAGATGTTCTAATAATTTTTATTGTTTTTGAAATGCTTAAGAAACAGAATTATTATGAAAACTCGGATATTTGATGTATTAAATGGAAAATCATTTTATTATTTTCAATAAATTGGCTAGCCTAGTATCACGATAGGCTGCATCACATCCAGTTGGGATTTGGGGCCGTGACAAGTTGGTATAAGAGCGCTAGGTTACATAGGACTCAACGGTCATGAGCAGGTTTAGTAGAGTCTTGCGGATCCGTACGGAGACGTATGTACTTATCTTTGACAGGCTGCAGAACCCTTAGGAAAATCCCATATTCTTAAATTCTTGTTGTGTGAATCCATTTTATTCAGCCAAGAGCGTAACTCTTGAATTTCCTTACATGTACTCGAACGCGCACAAGAGCGCTTGGTATCAGCTGTGCATCGGCGTCTTGTGACTTCCATGGATGAGACGTGATTTTACCATGTTGATAATGGGCTAGTCTAGAGGACTTGAGGCCGAATTCTGTCTGTGGCTTGAGTGCTGAGATTTTGTTGTGCGAGCACATGTACTTGGGGACTTATATTTCCGTTGATGTCCTTATTGATGGGACTTTGTGGCTGGATGCCTATGTGGTGAGTGTGATTTGATGGTTAGATGTGTTCAGATTGTGATTTGCGACAAAATGACTGGCTGGGAATGTGGCAAGAACTATTGAGTGTTTGATTTCTGTCTCGATTTGGTATATGGCTTCGAGTTGTAAGTGTATTGGAAGACCTCTCATATTGTTTAGTTGTGGAGCGAAACAAATCTTTCTGTTAAGTTATGAGTTCTTGGTGATGTCTTTTGGGCTAATCATTAGCACCCCTTTATTATTGTATTCATTGATGGCATCCTGGCGTATACGCGTAGCCAGGGGTAGCATACTCAGTAATGAGGAGTCAGTGTCCTCATCTTCTTGTAGGTCCATCTCAGCTGAGGAGCCAGCCTTCGACTTCAGCTCCAGTTACTTCACCACCCACCCAGGTAGCCAAGGGTGGTAGCCAGTCAGCTAGAAGCTGCCCTAGACAGAGAGGGAGAGCAGGTGGAGGTCAAGCCCGTATGTAAGCCTTTCCAACTAGGCCAAATGTTATGGCCTCCGATGCAGTGATCACATGTATTGTCTCGGTCTGTTGCCGAGATGCTTTGGCTTTATTTGACCCTTGTTCTACATATTCCTATGTTTCATCATATTTTTCCCATTTTCTGGATATGCCCCGTGAGTCTTCAGTTACATCTGTTCATGTGTCGACTCCGGTGGGCGATACTATTGTTGTGGACAGTGTGTATCGGTCGTGTGTGATATCTATTGGGGGTCAGGAGACTCGAGTGGACCTACTGTTACTCAGCATGGTCGATTTTGATGTGATATTGGTATAGATTTGTTATCTCTATGTCATGTCGTTCTTGATTGTCACGCTAAGACCGTGACCTTGGATATGCCAAGATATCCGAGAGTGGAGTGGAGAGGTTCTTCTGAGTATGTGCCTAGCAGGGCGATTTCCTACCAGAAGGCTCAGCGTTTGGTTGAGAATGGGTGTTTATTGTACCTGGATTTTGTGAGGGATGTTAGTGGTGAGACTCCCGCTATTGATTCGGTTCCTGTGGTCCGTGACTTTCCGGACGTGTTTCCTGCAGACCTGCCAGGCATGCCACCTGACATGAATATTAATTTTGGTATTGACTTGGTGCCAGGGACTCAGCCTATTTCTATTCCACCTTATCATATGTCACCAGTGGAGCTAAAGGAATTAAAGGAGCAGCTTTAGGAACTCCTAAATAAGAGGTTCATTCGGCCTACTGTGTCACCTTGAAGTGCACCAGTGTTGGTTGTGAAGAAGAAGGATGGTTCTATGTGCATGCGTATTTATTATCAACAGCTGAACTGGGTTACGGTGAAGAATCGGTGTCCCTTGCGTCGTATAGATGACTTGTTTGGTCAGTTGCAGGGTGCTATGGTGTTTCCAAGATTGACTTGCGTTCCGGCTTTCATCAGTTGAAGATTCGAAGGCCAGACATTCTGAAGACTGGTTTCAGGACTAGATATGGTCATTATGAGTTTCTGGTTATGTCATTTAGGCTGACCAATGCCCCAACAGCCTTTATGCAGTTGATGCACAGTGTATTCCGGCCTTATCTGGATTCTTTCATCATCGTGTTTATTGACGATATCTTGGTGTATTCCCAATCTCGGGAGGATCATGAGCAGCATTTGAGAGTTGTGCTTCAGACCTTGAGGGAGAATAGATTGTATGCAAAAATTTTGAAGTCTTAGTTTTTCCATCAACTTCAGGTTCTTATACCGCATATTATGATGCCTCGAGGGTAGGCGTTTATTGTGTTTAGATGCAGGAGGGTGTAGTGATTGCGTGATAGTTATGATCTTCGGAAGTGTAGAGAGAGATATCAGTTTGAGGCTAAGCCGGCAGGGGTATCTCCTGCGGGTTGTCCTGGGGTCTGTGATCCTTATGTTGTTCGGTAGTAAGTTCTCTTCTACCAGTAAATGATATATGTTGTAATAGAGTTTAGATCGCTTGTGGAAGTTGGCATGACTATTACAATGGTGAATGCGAGATTTGCAGATGACTTGAGATGTTAGACGAGTTGTGTTATTATGGGCATTGTGAGTTATTGTTTGTCTAGATCGTTGGCTTTGAGCCAAGTGGGGGAGTCTGTCAATGATAAGTTGATTGCACGATTATGTGCTGTATTGGTTTCAGTTCGAGGTATATTGGTGGATCTGTTATGATGTGCAGAGGTGGAGTTTGGGAATGACTCAAGTTATGGAATTCTTCGATACAGGTCGTAATGTACTCTATGGGGTGTGAGCACATGATTTTTCACCTACCATATACCCCTACAAAACTCAATAAAATAAATTAATTTTACAAATTTTGTTGAATTTTAGTGTTAATTGTGAATTGTTTTGCATCGCATATTTATAATTCGTCATTTAAAATTATTTTAAATTGCATAATTAGGTGCATCATTATTATCAAAGAATTAAGAATTTATTTATAAATAATTGAATTAAGTAACAAACAAATGATGATTATTTAAGGTAATGTAGTTTTGATAACTAATTGCTAAAATTAATCATTTTATGTGACGAAACTATAGATTTAATTAGGAGTATTGAATTAATTGCTTTATTCCTAATTAATCTATAATTAGACCAAATAAGGACAAAATTGATTGTTACATTTTGTGAATATAATTAGGTTGGTCTTAATTAGATTAATTTAGTTCAATTAAGCCTAAAGTGTTAAACAAACCGCATTGGGCCAAATGACCCAAGCCCAAACCTATCTCTACACCATCAACGACCCAGGCCTAATCCCATTACCCGGCCAGCCCCCCTACTACACTAAACGACCCGTGTTGTTTAATGAAATGATCTCAGCCGTTGATCTATTTTGATCTAACGGCTAGAAACTCAAGAGTCTTTAATACTTAAGTGTCCTAAGCCTAACACCCCTCAGAGACGAGCCCCCTCCCCCACCCTCTATTCTCTCTAGCCCCTCACAGCCCCACCGTCTCCCACCTTCCTCCGCCGACCGAAAATCGCCCACCGGCGGCGGATCTCAACCAAACACCCCCAACTTCTCCGACACGGTCCTCACCTCCCCCTTAACCCCGTCCCACCATTAGATTTCCCCAAAAATCATCAAATTTTGAGCAATTTCAGATCTAAGAACTCAGAAACCCTGGAGTTCACTCCCCGTCAGATGAAAGCAAAACATTGGCTCAGACTTTCACCCAAGTCATCCTCGCTGGTATCCCCCCTTTCTTTTCTTACTTGTCTTTGTTTTTTTTTCCAATTAAAATCATCGCTGTTTAGTCCATGTTTTTATATTACTGTTTCATCCGTATGTATCACTGTTTTTTTATGTTTTCAGTTAATTGGTTTAACTTCTAGTACATGTTTTCATTTTATCAAATTAGTACATTCATATATGTGTCATCCATGTTTTTATTTTTATCAGTGTTTTCCTATGTTTTCTGTTAATACGGCATGATTTTGCCTAATTGTCTTCTAGTTTTCTCCCTAATTAGTTTAGCCAAAATTCTGTCACCATGTTTGTTTTAGTTAGTTAGTTCTCTGCCTATTTGCCCGTTTTAAATCTAAATAGTTGATTCAATTAATTTATATCTAGTTTTTTTTAGATTGTTTTTCCTTCACTGTTTTTCCCTAAGTATGATCGTCCACTTTTGATTAACTGCTTCATTGTCTACTCAATTGTGTTAGTCATTAGGGTAGTTGATTAATTTATCAGGTCACTACTAAATATGTGACTTATTGTCTAATAGTTAATCTAACAGAATTCCTGAAAATGATTCACCTAAAATCCTAAAATGATCAAAATAAGTTAGTTCAGCTTTATAGAATTAATCATTCAATTGACTAGGATTAATAGATAAGCCTAATCTACACTTAATGAAATTGTCTACACCAATTAATTCAATTAAACTACTGATTTTAATTCATATGTTAGTCAATTTGGGTAAATTAATTAAGCAACGAGGAATTAGTCACACTTAATTCGTAGACCTAATTTAAAAATCAAAAGGGGTAAAATAATTAATCTAACAACTTAATTGATCTAAGTCCTAGATAACTAGTTAAGATCAGTTATTCAACCAACTAAGTCTAATAGCAACCTAATGAATCGCTTGAATAAACATAATTCATAAACCGGGAAAAACAATTAAACTAATTAAGCTAAGGGTTAGTCTAGGTTTGCAAATTCATTAATGGTTAGTTGTCCAGTTAACCATTCAATTAGGATGATTAAGCCTAATTGTCCAAATTAAGTTAATCACAGCTAAGTCTAAATCCAAAATAATTCACCTAAGCCTACTCTCAAGATAATTCGAAATCAATTTCAGCTTCCTCAACCTAGTAACTAAATTAAGTTGATATTGATTATTAATTAAAATCAGCTTAGCTGATAACCTTAACCTTAGTTACCTAAAGGGTAATTCTAGGGAGTTTAAGGGGTAGTATAGGGTTTTAGCTAAAGGAATCTTGGATGTAACAACCCAATAACCTTCTAGAATAAGGAAATCAAATGTTTTGGGGTTAAAAGGGTAATTTCAGGGGCTAGACTTTTCTAAAATAGGTGCAGCTGTCCCAAAAGGATAGGGTTGACAGCTGCATTTGTACTATTTTCAACTTATTGGATAAGGAATATGCTAAGCATATCCTATCCCAAATACCCCTATATATGCACACACTTTTTACGACAAAAAACACTTTTTACTACTGAAAATAGACCTTTTTTTTATACTGAAAAATCTAAACACACAGAGAAAATACAACAGCTGCTCACAAGAAAAATTTTCCAAAAACATCAGTAAAGGAATAGAAAGAAAAATATGGTTATTTCCTTGAACAAAAAATCGATCAGTATATCATTTTAGTTCTTATTTCTGGTTGATCTTGGGTATTCTGATTTTTGGGACTTCAAGTGCTCATACTTGGGTTTTCTGGTTTAATTTCCTGTTTGGGTTGGCTTGGTTCTGGTTTGCTGCTTGTTGCTGTTGGATCTTCTCTCATTTCTTGCTATTTCTTTTTCATCTTTGCCTTACCTTTATTTTGTCAGGTCTTTGGTGTTTTCTCTTTGAAAGGTATGTAACAATTTATGCTTCAAATGAAACTCCTAAAGTCCAAATTTGTATTTTGTTGGTACCTGATTAATACTATTTGATTTCTGTCATTTTCTTATTATGAATGTATGGATTTCGTGTTTGTTGTTGTCATTAAACCATAAGTTGCATGTTTGCTTTATGTTGCTTTGATATTTCTATTAAAGGATGTTGCATCGCATTAGGGTAGATGAATCTGACCCTCTAATGGTCAGATCCACCCCATATTAGTGCACAAACATTTATTGCTTAAATTACCTACTACGGGGGAAAGAACTCTGCTGTATGAAATGTGAATCTGCAAATGATCATATTTACTCCTTATGAATACCTATAGTATTTTAGATATTAAAAATCCTTGTTGAAATGCAGGCTGAAATTGTGAAGGGCCACTAGCTTGCACAGGAGCAGCAGCAGATTTCTTTTACTATTTTTTAGGAAATTGTATAGTACACGTGGAAATGTAATAGAACAAACCTTACATGTTTTATTTCTAGTTAATTGTAAAGATGGACTGGACATTCTAAGTTAATATTTAAGCTTTATTTTACTCTTTTTTGCGAAATCTGAAATTTCCCTTGGTATTGGGCCAACTTGGTAAAACAGCCCATTAAGGCTCTAATCAAGCTTAACTCCTTAGGCTATTGGGCCATAAGGGGGTAGACAAGCCCAAATCTTAGAGTTATTTGCTCTAAGAAGTAGTATAATGATAGTAGGCATTTAATCAAAAGTATGAATTTATATTCGAACTAGTCTGTACGAAAATCTCTTTGTAAATATTTACTGGAATTTTGGAATCAGTCACTTCAGATTCAGTAACTTTCAATATAAATAGGAATTGGTGAATCAAAATATTTTCAATTCATCTCACATCCTTTAAATGTTTTGAAATAGATGTATGAACACTCTTGAATAAGGTTCAATATGTATGGATCACGATTTAAAAGGCATGTATTTAGGCAATCTGAAATTGACGAGAACTACTAAGTTAGAACTGGTAAAACTGCTGGTGCTGCGTTTTTTCTTTAAAAATTGCAAAGTTCCCATGAAATGAAATAGCTCAAGCTTACAAATTCTAAACGAAATCAGTGACTAAGAAGGAGTTTGTATATTTGTATTTGTCTCTTATAAGTGTATACATATATATGTGAACGACGTGCATCCTTTTAGCATACTTCTACCTTTTGTCAAACTGAAAATATAGATTGTTTAAAGTCTTGGTAAAGCTCTAATGTTGACATATCATTAGCCATAATTAGGATTGGCCAAAGGGTTGAATGATAAATTGGGCTAAAATATGGCCATAGCCCAAGTATCTTGTCCTTTAGACTAAGTGAATTTAAGCTCAAATAATCTTCAACATATCCTTTATGTTGAAAAATACATCTTTAGATTAAAATTTAGTAAATAGTCAAGTATTACTTCAAAACAACCATTACCTACACTCGGGCATGGCCACTCGTGCCCTCGACTCTCACTTCGAATATTAATAAAAATCACATGTAGCAATCATGGGTGCATTTCATGTGACGTGCTTGCGATGTGTTCATAAACAACAAATGCATGCCATCGTGACTTGTCCTAATATAAGTCCATAAATATCCGAATTAGCTTATACACATATCCCGTAAATTTAAAATACCTATTTTATATAAAAATACCAAATCTTAGAAAATAATTGAATATCGCCTCAAATAGGCATTTTAAAACCGTCACGACCATAGTATTGACTATATAAACTACACTCGGGTGTGGCAACTCATTTCCCCGACTTTAACTCAAAACCACAATAAAAATCACAGGTTGTAATTGCGGGTGCATTTCATGTGACGCAGTTATAACGTGTCCAAAAAAAAAACAAGTTCACACCATCGTGACTTGTTTCAAGATAAATCCATAAACACTAAAAGAGGTTAAAGGTTAAAAAGGCTAAATGCACAATAGGCTAAATGCACAATAGGCTTTTTAGATGCGTATTATGGTTATAATCAGATTAAAATGGATCCCTCAGATAAGGAAAAAACTTCCTTCATTACAAATAGGGGGACTTACTGTTATAAAGTTATACCTTTTGGCTTGAAAAATGTTGGAGCCACCTATCAAAGATTAGTGACTATGTTCCAAGAACATCTTGGAAAGACGATGGAAGTCTATATTGATGATATGTTGGTAAAATCAACACAAGCAGAAGACCATTTCCAGCATCTCTCTACTACTTTTGATATTTTACGCAGGTATAATATGAAGCTAAATCCAGAAAAATGCGCTTTTGGAGTGCAATCAGGTAAATTTTTGGGTTTCCTTGTATCGAACAGAGGAATAGAGGTAAATCGCGCTCAAATTAAAGCTACAGAAGAAATACCTGATATTTTAACAAATAAAAAGGAAGTTCAGAGACTAACAGGGAGAATAGCAACTTTGGAAAGATTTATTTCTAAATCTTCCGAAAAAAGTTTTAAATTCTTCTCAGTTCTCAAAAAGTAGAATCAGTTCGAATGGACTGATTCTATGTCAGCAAGCCCTCGAGAATCTGAAGATTTATCTATCGAAATCACCGCTGCTTTCAAAGCCAAAAGAAAGGGAAATATTGTAAATCTACTTGGTTGTTTCAGAAATTGTTGTAAGTTCAGTATTGGTAAGAGAAGAAAAAGGTAAGCAATCACCTATCTATTATGCATGTAAAAATTTGCTAGATGCTGAGACTAGATATCCACGTATGGAAAAGTTGGCCTTAGCTTTAATAATGGCATCTAGAAAATTACGACCATATTTTCAATGTCACCCAATCACCGTTGTGACTTCATATCCTTTAAGAAATATTCTGCATAAATAGGAATTGTCAGGAAGATTAGCCAAGTGGGCCATAGACTTAAGTGAGCATGAAATAATCTATCAGCATATGACTGCAATTAAGTCTCCAATACTATCTGATTTTGTTGCTGACTTTAGTAATAGCATTATCCCTGAAGTAGAAAAGGAGTTACAACTTTTTAACGGTGCTAATTCGGGCCTATGGACCCTATTCACCGATGACTCCTCAAATATAAAAGGTGCCGGCTTAGGCATAGTCTTAATATCACCTACGGGTGAAAAGACACGGCAAGCTATCAAATGTTATCCTATGACTAACAATGAAGTAGAGTATGAATCTGATATTGCAGGGCTCGAACTCGCACGGGAGCTCTCAAGCGAGCAAATTGTGATCAACAGCGACTCCCAACTGGTAGTAAATCAGATACAGGGGACTTACATCGCTCGAGAGACTCGAATGCAACAGTATCTTGAAAAAGCACGAGAGCTCGTGAGACAATTCAAAANCTAACCTCGCAGCAGTCACAGAAGTAACAAACAAAGATAATGCAATTGTCGTCCAACTATTCCACTCAATAATCGACCAGGACTGGAATGAGGTAACTTTCAACAACTTAACCTGGAACTGGAGAAACGAAATTCTTATTTTTTTGCAGAGTGGAACCGTACCTGAAGATAGGAAAGCAACTCAAGAACTTCACCGCAAATCTGCACGGTACTGCCTTATTCGCAACTCGCTTTATCTCAAGATGTTCGGAGGACCCCTAGCTAAATGCCTTGGACATAGCCAAACAGAATTTGTGATGAAAGAAGTCCACGAAGGACACTGTGGAAATCACTCAAGGGCGAGGTCCCTAGTGAAAACCCTAATTAGAGCTGGATACTATTGGCCTAAGATGGAAGAAGAAGCCGAGAACTTTGTATCCAAATGCGACAGGTGCCAAAGGTTTGCCAAAAACATGCATCGACCAACGGAATTATTTCATCTAATAATATCCCCATGGCCTTTCATGAAAGGGAGGATGACATAGTGGGACCTCTTCCCACAGCCAAAGGACAGGTACGGTTGTTGCTCATGCTAACCAACTATTTTACAAAATGGGTAGAGGTAGAAGCATTCAAACAAGTGCGATAAAAGGAAGCTAAAAGCTTCTTATGGCAAAACATAATATGCCGCTTTGGGATACCAAAGGAGATCGTGTGCTATAATGGCCCAAAATTCATAGGCTCGCAAATCACATAATTCTTCGAAACATGGAAAATCAAGTGAATCACTTCAACACCATACCACCTCGTGGCTAATGGTCAAGCTAATTCAACGAATAAGGTCATCATGAACAATCTAAAAAAGTGGCCGGATAAAGCCAAAGGAAACTGGCCTGATGAGTTACCAGCGGTACTATGGGTATACCGAACAACTTCAAAAATAGCCACGGGAGAAAATCCATTCGCACTTGTCTATGGCTCAGAACCCTTACCTGTGGAGATTGGAAAACCAAGCATAAGGTTCACAACAACCATGGAGGAAGAAAATGACGACGGATTAAGGACTAATCCGGACCTGCTCGAACCACGGAGAGAAGCAGCACTGATACGGATGGCAGCTCAAAAAAAAATCATTAAGCATTATTACAACCGTAAAGCTTATCTCAGGTACTTCAAGATTGGGGACTTCGTCCTCAAAAAAGTCTTTCAATCAACGAAAAAAGCAGGCGCAGGAAAGCTAAATCCAAACTGGAAAGGACCCTACAAAATCCAAGGCATAACTGGGAAGGGTGCCTATAAGTTGGAAGCTATGGACGGCAGAGTTCTACCAACAAGATGGAACGCCATCCACCTAAAGAAGTATTACTTCTAAGGAAAATAAATACCTCGGTCAGGTATCACACATTCGATTTTATTTCGAACATTTAAAAATTATACTAACTTTTTTAGATGATAGGCATAAAGCTAACCCATCACCAGATGATGATATTAGAATTGCAAAGACGCTAGGAAATAACACAATTCACGGTCTAGGGTTACACTTTCTAATGGACGTTTTAGAGGGTTAAGAAGTCATCATCTAAAAAACTGTATACCTTCGAGTCCGGAATATTTTTCCTTTCCAGGAAAAGGACCACAGGGAAGGAATAATAAAGTTTTCGAGATCTCATTCTTCAAAGCTCAAACACTTGGGGGAATATACAGTATGGAAGGCTAAGACGAAGCAAAGAAGACTAACAGAAAGTCAAAATCTCGATCCTGAAGACCCATCTAATGCAAAAATACAAAAAAGCTTCGAACATGTTCAGGTTGAAAGGCAAAATATTAGTCACGAGGAAGAAATGTACATCTCTATACTTATTCAAAACTGTTGTAACAAAAACAGTTAGTGGTAAAAGATCATCATCAGTGTACTCATTCAAAAACTGTTATGATTAAAAACGGTTACGGAAATTTTGTACTCATATAGAAATTGTTATCAAATAAAACAGTTACGCACATTTCCCACGTACTTATTAGAAAATTGTTTCCAACAAAAACAGTTGCGGGTAGAAAACTCAAACTTTATAAAAATTGTTAGTACTGAAAACAGTTGTTCCCTGGTATCAATATCGAAAAATTGTTACCTATGAAAAACAGTTACGATATACAGGTGTATATCAAATCTGTTAAAAAAAATAGTTGCAACATGAGCTTAAGACAATAATCAAACACACGTAAAATGTCGTGGATGTTCAAACAAAAAAAAAACTTTCCCTGGAAACATCCTCAAACATGTGTAAAATTCCTATCACTCTATTGCATTATCATGAAGTTGAGACGTCCTCTTCATGACAAACATAAAGGGTCCTCTTTCATAAATGAGGCCTACTACAAAAAGCCTCACAAACACCGTACCTACTATTAAAAGGTACGAGTGATTACAGCATCCTCATGCAAAAATTCAGAGGTAAAAACAAAAACCTAGAAAAATAAAGCATGCAAAAGACATAAAGAGTGAAATAGAAACTCAACGGAAAAAAAAAGTCATACTAGCATTAATATATTAAAATAGCTAAGAAAAAACTAAATATTAACCTATACTTAGCCGTATAGAATTTTTATACGTTGAGGTGCCCCTAAGTTGTCATTTGGGGACTTTAAAGAGATCCAAATTTACCCCCGATGGGACTAGGGGTGAACCAACTAAACTTCTTCAGGAAGGAGGTTGAATTCACTGGCAGAACGAGCGGGAGCAACTAGGGATGAAGAGGAACGAGCAGCTGGAGTCTCACCATCAGGTGAAGAGAGGTTATGACCTTGTTGAGCCTTCTCCATAGCTTCCTTAGTTTTAGCCATTTCACCACTAAGGTTGAAACCCTCTTGACTCATTTCCGTCAATGTGTTAAGGCGAGAATTCATATACGCCCAGCTCACATCAACAGCAGCCACCTCTTGAAGATCTTCATAATCCCTTGCCCATACTTGAAGCTCAGCTCTCAATTCGTCCTTCTCCGCTTCAGCAGCTTCATGGGCGGCCCTTAACGGTACAATCGACTCCTCCAGAGTTTGAACATTATCCAAATCCTTGCGAAGGTCCTCTTGAGTACGAGTGAGTGATTGCACGAGCTCGCCTGAGTATTCCTCCTTCTGCCCCAACAAGTTTTTCAAGTCTCTAATCTCCTCTGAGGCGCAGGACAGCTTCTCAGCAAATGAGGACTCCAGAAAACTCTTGTCTTTATCAGCCTGACTGGAAGAAGCCTTCTCTACTGCCAGTTCTGTCGCCATGAGCCTTATTTGCCGCTTCAAGGTACTATTTTCCTCTTCTAAGGCATCCATGTCAATCCTTAGGCTATCATACTGTGCTTTCCAATTATCAGCATCGGCCTGCAACTCTTTTGTCTCCTGATCCGTATTTGAGATCCTCTTCATAAGCTCCATGCCTATAAGACTAATCCACAAGAAATAAACCAATCAGATATGATAAATTTCATTTACGAAAGTGAAAGAGGATAACCTGCATCATACCTTCAAAGAGGTATGCACTACTTCATTGGACCATGTAATAGCACTTGGCTAGCTAGCTTGGCTTTCTCAGTGGGACCTATCAAAGGCTTGAGCCACACTTCGGGCTCACCCGTTTTCTTGAAAAGATTCCCCTCAGCTGGAACCTCTATTACCACCTGCCGCATCTCTCTGCTGGAAGACCCTACTTCCCTANTTGGCTAGCTAGCTTGGCTTTCTCAGTGGGACCTATCAAAGGCTTGAGCCACACTTCGGGCTCACCCGTTTTCTTGAAAAGGTTCCCCTCAGCTGGAACCTCTATTACCACCTGCCGTATCTCTCTGGTGGAAGACCCTACTTCCCTAGCGGAAGGCATGGAAGCAGGCAGAGATGAAGCATCAACGGGCACAGAGGGTGGAGGAGCTGGAGAAGCCACAGGCAAAGAAGTAGTCACAGAGGGTTGAAGAGTTAAGGAAGCCATGGGCAAAGCAACAGCAGATGCCGTAATAGCAAAAGTAGCAGATGATATAGCTTATCTTAAAGAAGTAGAAAGACAACAGCCAAAGGGACATCGTCAGGAGCAAGGTCAAAAACATCATGGAACAGATAATCCACAAACTTAAGAATCGGGGAATGTGAAACATCTTCAAAGGTAGAGGGCTCAACCATAGACACGGAAGGCAAGGTTATGGGTGTAAACTCATCATCTGAAACCACTCGCCTTCTCCGCGGCATGTGTACTGAAGCACCCTCTTCTTCTTCTTCTATGGAATGAGACTCACCAATATTCCTCTTCGAGGAAGACAAACCAACAATAATCTCTTGGGCCTAAGCCAAAGACAACTTCGGGATAGATGAAGCAGACACCCCACGAGCGGAGAACCCTATCAAAAGGGAAAAGGTTAAGCGACAAAGAAAGAAGAGACTCAAGTAAGGAAAGAAGCAAGAACAAACGCTTCACTTACTGTGGGTCTTTACATGACAAACATATCTCCCAGCGAGGTACTTCCAAGATCTCTCTTCTAAAGGAGCAATGGACAACAATTTTTCTGCCAAATCACGGATACCGGAGACATTCTAAACAGTATCCATCATTGCTGAGAGAAGAAAAAATAGATAGAATGTTAGTAAAACATCTCAAGTAAGAATGAGGAAAAGTAAATATATGTGAGCTAAAGCATACTCACGTGCACGATTCCACTTCTCAGGGAAGGGAAGATTTTCTTCACCCACTAAACCAACAGCGGGTACAGCAACATACCGGAGCTACCAACTCCTATCCTTATCATCTCCAAGGGTTACCAACACTCTTTTTCTCATAGCAGTCAGAGTAAAAACCCTTTCACGAAACAAGGTATGAGAGTAAAGATGAATAAGATGGTTTAAAGTAAAAGGAATCAAGGCTAAAGAAGCTAAACTCCTAAGACATGCGACAACTCGCCACATAAGCGGACCAACTTGTCCTAAGAAGATATTGAAGAAACAACAGAATTCAATTATGACTGGGTCAATGGGAGGTCTAAAGCCTAGAGTAAAAGGGTACGTATAAACAAAAGAATATCCCGTCTTGTAAGACGTTATTCTTTGATTACTATTCGGAATGTAGACTGGGAAATCAGGCCTCCAAAAACACTCCCGACGAGCAAGGAAAATCCGACCCTTAATTATGAGGGTTGGATACCTTTTGACACTCTCAATGGAAGACGACTAGTCTCCAAAAACTTGATTATCTCTAGAAAAGACAAACTCAGCAGGAACAATTTCATCAACTCCAGGTTCACGTAGGCATTCACCTCTACCTCTAGACAAAGACCGAGAAGCCCTAAACCTCTGAGAAACTAGAGACCTAGCGGAAGGAGGGGGAACTATCTAAGAAGAAGAGGATCCTCTCGAAGGAGTCGATCCAAGACTCCTAAGTCTACCACCCCTCCGACTCCTAGTCGGAGCAGAAGATGGTGTTAAATTTTCGATATCTATTACTCCCTCAAGTTGATTTGAAGAAGACATGTTTACAAAGGCAAGAAGAAAATTCATTACAAAAGACAAAGTTAGAGAGTGTTCCGTGGAAGCAAAGAAAAGAAGAAAGGTATTTATACTTGAGGACAACCGTTAAACATGGAAAAACAAAAAAATAATGATGAAAAGTCATCATTGAAGATGTCACTTTGGGACTGACACAGCCGCAAAAAGCCTTAAAAGGTGCCGAGTAAATGCAGAACCAATCCAAGAAGGACTCGTGGTATGAGCATTAAATGGAAGTGACGAACAACGCATATGGTTCAGAGAAGGATACAATGTTTCGAGGTAAAGCGGTGGAAAAATATTCCTTCCATAAATGAGTATCCACTTACCATATATTAATCGATAAATATATGGTAAGTGGGGGGACTATCTGTATTGGTAAAAAAAGAGTTTCACACGTAAGCTTGCTCTTGACAACTCAGCTAGTTATGTGGACACAGGAGAACGCGACAGCTGTATGTGATTCTTTGAAGAGGTACGGTACAAAGAGGCACAATTCAATAAACTCTCGAGCTCATCAGCCACGGGAAACTCAACCTGATCAAGACAGGGAAGAGACACGGCAAAAATGAATCTGGACAAAGCTACGTGTAGATTCAAGAACCCACAATTGATTAATCGTATGTTATGACCGTACCCCAATTACCATTATCCTTTGTAACGCCCCATTAATTTCATAATTAGTCATTAATGGTCAATCATAGCAAGATTTGTGTGTTATATCAAGGAATATCCTATATAAGGGAGGGGAATACAGCTTGTAAAGGCATCTGATTCTCGAGTACAATCTATTTCGCTTTTCTATATTTATGCAACATTGTCTATTATTCGTTTTTCGCTATTTGATTGATTATCAGTAACCCGTGTTCATCCTAGAAATAGATTTTGTCAAAGGCTCTAATTCTTTGGTTAAACAAATTTACATTCCACGGGCGGAGTGTGATTTTCCCCACTCTCATGGGAGCGGGCCGTACGCCACGGCGGATTAAAAGATGCACTTATGGGCCGGGCCGTTCGACCTTCGACAGTACATAGATATGGTTATTTTATGGAGAAGATGCACTAATGGTTCGGGCCGCTCGACCCTCGGCAGTGCATAAATATGATTATTTTATGGTAAGGATTCACTTCTGTTTCGGGCCGTTCGACCCTCGGTAGTGCACATATATGATTATTTTTATGGCTCAAGCCGGTTGTCCTTACCCCGCATGTGCATGATAAATTGTTACGGAATTCATGGATATTGATTTGACATATATTTGGGGGTAGATGAAGTAGTAATTGTTTATTTACTTCCAATATTTACATGGATTTCAGTGCCTTACATATTTGCTGCTTCACTACCTTTACATGCCTACCGTTTTCATCTTATTCTTTTAAATTATATTGGTGGACCTTAGTGAGTGTCAAGTCGACCTCTCATCATTACTTCTTCGAGATTAGACGGGATACTCACTGGGTACATATTTATTTATGTACTCATGCTACGCTTCTGTACTTAATTGTATAGGTTATGAGTCTGGCGCATCTAGTTGTCAGATATAGTCGGACCTGACAGATCCCAACAGATCGGGCGCTTACTCCAGGAAAAGGGTATCATCAGACAAAGGGTCAGAGAAACTGATGATTATGTTGTGACAAATTGCCAAGAGTGTGAAGATATAACTCGGACTACCTTCTTTGCAACGGTAATGATTTTCATCCACAAGATAATGGATGACCTATACCGCCTCCAGCAAGACATGGCACACAGGCCCATGGCGAGACCGAATGATGTCCCACGGGCCCCTGGAGCAGTAGAAGCACTTAAGTATTCTTGATGTGCTTTTCGAGTCTGTATTTCATTTCTCTATTGCAGTCTTGTTTGAATCTACTTGTAGTTTTTAAATCTTCAAGAAAGTATGACAGAGTTTTTTGTAGTTTTAAATTTCCAAGAACGTATGTTAGAGTCTTTTGTAACGAATGAAATTGGAAGTTTTATCTAATGAATGAAGAAATTGAAAATCATAATTTTTATTTCCTTTTGTATTTATTCCGTGAATTATGTAATGATCTTATTCATGCGGCATCATGATACGTAGGCAATCGACATAGGATTCGATCATATCCCTCAAAGAAAAGAATAAAAGAACAAATAAAAAGAAAGAAACGAGAGAGAATATTAAAGCCGCGATGAAAAACTCTACCGATAAAAAATATTTAGAAAGCATTTAACTTCCTAGGTGCATCGCATACCCCCCAACGTTTGATTCCATATGTGCTAAATGCCTCAATCTAACGTTTTATGGTTCACTCTTAAAGGTGTTGTTTTTAGGTGGTTGGTTTTCGCGGTTATCTGGCTTCACACCCATACTTCACCAGATCAAAAGGGAGTGTCCAAATGACATTTGAAAGTCACTTGCCAATCATCAACTCCTCCGATGGGACGCCTGGTCTAATGGTAGGGAACCACCCAGCACCATCCCTGGTTTTCCCGAGTTGGTTCCTAGAACAGGCGGAACCTCCAGCATACCTATCAATTACCCAGCTACCCCATTCAGGTACTTGACTATGTCAGCTCATTTCACCGGAATGCCTTCTGAGGTCCACCCCCAGGCACTATTTTCCTGTGTATCCTCCAACATTTTTACCGCACTGCCTACCTCTGCCACGGCACCGCCAACAGTAGATGGACCAAACATCGAGCCGTCGACCTTTACCTTTAAAACAGCGTCGTTCCATTTGGATACAACTCATGTTACTCTAAACTCATACCCTCAGCAACCTCAGCATGAAGCCGCCGTGGGACAAGACAAAAGGAACCCCGAGCAGGAAGAGATGGCTTGAAAAATGAAAAGCATTGAGCAGAGTCTCAAAATCATACAGGGATTAAGTGGTTAGAAAAGTGTTTCTTATGCCGACTTGTGCATATTCCCACATGTTCACCTGTCTATCGGATTTAAAACCCCCAAGTTTGAGAAATATTACGGACACGGTGATCCCATTGCCCATCTAAAAAGATATTGCAACCAGTTGAAGGGAGCATGCGGGAAGGAAGAGCTTTTAATGGCATAATTCGGGGAGAGCTTGACCGGGATTGCGTCTAAGTGGTACATGGTCCAAGATATATCCCATTGGCATATATGGGATGACCTGGCCCGGGACATTATTAGACAATTTCAATACAATGTAGACATAGCACCAGACAGGAATTCTTTGTCCAACCTCTAGAAAAAATCATCAGAAAGCTTCAAGGAATACGCTATTAAGTGGCGTGAGCAAGCTGCCAGAGTAAAACCTATGATGGACGAGACAGAAATGGCCAGCATTATCTTACAAGCTCAGGAGGCTGACCACTTCCAGAATATGATGTCCGCCATGGGCGAGCCATTTGCAGAAGCGATAAAAATCGGAGAGATGGTTGAAAACGGTTTGAAAAATCGGTCGCATTCTAAGGAAATTCGCCATAAGGGAAACTTCCCAGGCAATCAAGAGTGGGTCAGGAAGTGAAGCCAATAGGAAGAAGAAAGAGGAATCAGCAATGATGGCCTCCATTATAAGAAACTCCCCGCAGCCCCGAGGCTATTTTTCCAATACCCCACGTCATTTCTACCCCCACCAAGATGCGGCGTATGCCGTAATGCCTCAATCTTATCAAATAATAAATGCCCAATAACACTATAATCAAAACCAAGATCCACCACCCAGAAACAACCCTCCTCGCCAAGCTCAGTATAATCCTCGCCCTCCACAAAATAATCCCCGGGAACCACCCAAAAGGACCAACTTTACACCAATTGGCGAATCATACTCTAGCCTTTTTCCCGAAGCTGGTCCAAATGGGTCTGTTTCAGGCTGTACCCCAAAATAGGCAAAACCCAGAATCCCCCTCTTACTGGCCAGGTACTCGATGTGCCTATCACTCAGGGGCCGAGGGACACGATATTGAGGGTTGTTTGACCCTCAACCGGGTAGTTGAGAGCTTAATAGAACAAAAAAAGGTGGTACTAAGGGACGAATAAGCTCCCAACGTGACCAATAAACTGTTGCATGATCATAATAACGGGCCAATTATTGGCATGATTTGTGAAGATCGAGAATTTGATCCATCTCTGAAAACTATCATTGCTATTACTGATGTAGAGAAGGAGCCCAAAGCGACACCAAAACAAGCTAAGGAGGAGAAGAAAGGCAACTCCACTCTTCCGGCCACAAGAGAGGTTGAAACAAAGACAGGGACATGGCCTTCTAAAGATGCCTTTCTTTATTTTCCCAGGGCACCCAGGAAGGAACATTTTGTGTTAAGCCCTCCAGAAAGATTGCAACACAACAAGGCGATGCCTAATGTCCCGAAAATATACATACCGAAAGGAACTTATGTGGCGGGGGGGCCGATAATTTCACCAAAGCTGAATGAGCCCGTGGTTATTAGCCGCGCACCACTGAATCCCATAAAGGACACCACTGTCATCCCCTGGAATTACAACAAGATGGTGGTGACGTACAAAGGAAAAGAAATTACTGAGGAAGTGGTTGAGATAAACTCATCAGAGAAATACCTCAACCTGGAAGAACTGAACAAAAGCAAGAAGAAACGCTTTCCGCTTAAGAAGCTAATCAGTGCCGGAGAGGCAGAAAAATTCTTCAAAAATATGAAAACCTCTGAATACGCCGTAATTGAACAGCTCAGAAAGTTCCCCACTCAGGTCTCACTTCTATCCTTGCTGATAAGTTCAAACGAGCATCAGAAAATCCTGATCAAAACACTTAATGAAGCATATGTTCAGGCCGAGACCTTAGTTGAGCAAATGGAAAGAATGGTGCAAGGATTTTTTGAAGTCAATTGGATCTCATTTAGCAAAAATGAATTTCCTCCAGAAGGGGCTTCTCACAACAAAACTCTCCACCTAACTGTTAAAAGTGAAGGGTACTATGTGAAAAGATTTATGGTGGACGGCGGATCTGGGGTTGATATGTTCCCTCTCTCAACCCTACAAAGGATGGAAATCGTGACTAAGAGAATTAGGCCCAACAATGTGTGCGTCCGTGAATTTGGCATCAAGAGAAACGCAATCGGGGAGATTGATTTGATCTTGAATTTCGGCCTTGTAGATTTTGAAGTGACATTCTAGGTCTTAGATATGGATACTTCCTACAATTATCTCCTGGGAAGGCCTTGGATCCATGTAGCAGGGGAAATACCATCTACTCTCCACCAAATGGTTAAGTTCGAGTATGAAGACCAGGAAATTATGGTCAATGGAGAGGACGAGCAATATATATACACAGACCCATCAGTCCCATGCCTGGAAGCAAGATAAGGCAGCGAGAAAATAGTCTACCATGCTTTCGAGATTGTGGTTGCGGACCAATATGAGGAAGGAACCCCGTGTACTCAACCCTTCCTATCAAACATATCAATTATGGTCGCTAGCAAAATGATTAAACATGGGTACACACCTGGAAAAGGGATCGGGGTGTCCTTGCAAGACATTAAAGAACATATCCCCTTGCCTACCAGTAAGAAGTTCTTCGGCATAGGGTTTCAAGCTACTCCCAATGATGAACAATGGGCTGACCAATGTAAGAAAGATGATTGGTTATTGCCTCGGCCAATCCCACACATCACTGAATCATTCGTCAAGCCAAAATACGTAGAGGAAGAGGAAGAGGCTTTCACGGCCAAAGAAATTGAAGAAATCTGTGGAGCAATGAGACAGATGTTGTATGAGGATCATATGGTCCAACCAGGAGAAGGCTCCAGCACTGCTAAAGTGCAATGTATGGGGCCTGACACCATGCTCCAAAATTAGAAGGCTACTCGATTCCTAGTCAGACAGGAGTCCCGGTAGTTCAGCCTTGCCATCCTTATGCACTTCGAGTTATTCCAGGGTGTAACTCGAGTGCTATTTGTTTATTTCCTTTTTAAAATTCTTATGTAAACCCTCCTATGTTCAAAATTCAATGAAATGAAATTAATATTTCATAGTCCACAAATCTCTCTCTTTATTCGTCCTAATATTTTTGCTATTTTTCTTATCTCTTTTTTTCAGTTCTAATAATGCGAACTTAAATAACATGACATGCTTGCGAACTTCACACCCAGATCTTGACACGCCGTCTAGCCAAGAAATAATGAATCAAGAAACAAAATATGATGAAGATGAGGCTTTTTCGAGAATTGGAACAATTCGAGAATAAGCCTAAGCCAAACTTAAACAAAACCAAACCGGTTAATTTGGGTATTCTAGAAGAAGTCCAAGAAACCATGATAAGTATCTATACTGATGAAAAGACTAGGGATGCTTTGATCCGGCTTCTATTCGAATTCAAAGATGTGTTCACCTGGTCCTATGATGATATGCCCGGACTGAGTGTTGATTTGGTGGTGCACAAGTTGCCAACCTACCCCGATTGCCCGCCTGTCCAACAAAAACAGAGAAAATTTAAAACAGACATGAGTGACAAGATCAAAGAAGAAGTCACTAAATAGTTAAGAGCTGGAGTAATCCTAGTGGTCCAATACACCACGTGGTTGGCTAATGTTGTCCCGGTATTGAAGAAAGACGGGAAAGTCCGAGTGTGTGTCGACTATCAGGATTTGAATAAAGCCAGCCCCAATGATAATTTCCATTGCCAAACATTCACATCTTAGTTGACAACTGTGCTAAACATGAGATACTGTCTTTCATAGATTGTTACGCTGGGTATCACCAGGTCTTGATGGATGAAGAAGATGCAGAGAAAATGGCCTTCACCATGACTTGGGGTAATTATTGTTACCGGGTCATGCCAATCGGCCTAAAGAACGCTGGGGTAACCTATGTGAGGGCAATGACTGCCATTTTTCATGACATGATGCACCAGGAGATTGAGGTATACATGGATGATGTGCTTATTAAATCTAGGACACAAGACTACCATGTGCAGCATCTGAGAAAATTCTTCGAACGTCTACGTAAGTATGACTTAAAATTGAATCCACCCAAGTGTGCTTTCGAAGTTCTGTCTGGGAAATTGTTGGGTTTTATAGTCAGTCGACGGGGAATATAATTGGATCCGACAAAGATAAAATATATTCGGGATTTCCCCCCTCTGAGAACCAAGAAAGAGGTCATGAGTTTGCCGGGTAGGTTGAATTATATCAGCAGGTTCATTGCTCAGTTAACCTCCACGTGTGAGCCTATATTCATGTTGTTGAAGAAAGATGCAGCAATTAAATGGACGAATGACTGCCAAGAAGCTTTCGACAAAATCAAAGAGTATCTGTCCAATCTGCCAGTGTTGGTCCCACCCGAACCTAGAAGACCTCTGTTCTTGTATTTAAGGGTGTTGGATAACACTTTTGGATGCGTTCTCGGGAAACATGATGTGACCGGGAAGAAGGAACATGCTATATACTACCTGAGCAAAAAATTCACAAGCTATGAAGCCAAGTACACCTTGTTGGAAAGAACTTGTTGCGCTTTGACTTGGGTTGCTCAGAAGCTCCGGCATTACTTGTTGGCTTACACCACCTACCTCATCACCAGGCTAGATCCTTTGAAGTACATATTCCAAAAGCCAATGCCCACCGGGAGATTAGCAAAGTGGAAAATCCTGATCACTGAGTTCGACATAGTCTATGTCACCCGCACGGTGATGAAAGCTCAAGCCTTGGCGGATCACCTGGCTGAAAATCATGTCGATGACGAATATCAACCTTTAAGTACTTAATTCCCGGATGAGGAACTAAACTCAATCGAGGTAATCTCAGAAAACACCACCACTTGGAAAATGTGCTTTGACGGAGCTGTAAATGCAAAAGGTCTTGGGATCGAGGCAATTTTGATTTCGCCCACGGGACAACACTATCCATCCACCACCCGTCTCTATTTCTTCTGTACAAACAACACTGCTGAATACGAAGCCTGCATAATGGGCATGAACATGGCAATTGACATGGACATAGAGGAGTTATTGATCATGGGAGATTCCGACTTGATCATCAAGCAAGCTCAGCGGGAGTGGGAAACTCGAGATGTTAAGCTTGTTCCATATAGACAACATGTGGAGGATCTTGGCAAACGATTCAAAGTCGTCGAATTCAGGTATATTCCTCGATGCCATAACAAGTTAGTTGATGCACTAGCTATCTTAGCTGCAATGCTGCCATATCCGGGTAATGTCCATATTGACCCGCTAGAGATCCAAATCCGGGAAAGACATGGTTATTGTAACATTGTCGAAATAGATCCCGATGTCTAACCATGGTATCATGATATCAAAAGGTTCTTAAAAACAAAAGAATACCCGGAGCAGGCCAACGGGGATCAAAAGAGAACCATCAGAAGCTCGCCAGCAGTTTCTTCCTAAGTGGGTAAGTATTGTCTAAAAGGACCCCTGATTTGAATCTATTAAGGTGTGTGAATGACAAAGAAGCCGAAAATATTATGAATGAGGTACACTCAGGAGTAGGCTGTCCCCATATAAACAAATATGTCCTCGCCAAGAAAATCTTGCGAGCGGGATATTACTGGATGACTATGGAGAAGATTTTTTCATCTTTGCCCGGAAGTGCCATCAATGCCAAATACATGGCGATTTGATCCATGTGCCACCTTCAGAGTTACACCCCATGTCAGCACCATGGCTATTCATTGCCTGGGAATGGATGTCATTGGGCCGATCGAGCCGAGAGCCTCGAATGGGCACAAATTTATCTTAGTTACTATCGATTATTTCACAAAATGGGTAGAGGTAGTCACGTTCAAAGCTGTCACTAAGAAAGCAGTGGTGGATTTTGTGCATTCCAACATTATCTGTCGCTTTGGAATTCCAAAGACCATCATCACTAATACCGTTGCAAATCTCAATAGCCATTTGATGAGGGAGTTATGTAAACAATTTCAAATCACACACTGTAACTCCACCCCTTATCGGCCCAAAGCCAATAACGCCGTTGAAGCAGCAAATAAAAACGTCAAGAAAATCCTCAAAAAAATGATTCAATGTTCTAGAAAATGGCACGAGAAATTACCTTTTGCATTATTGGGATATCGCACGACCGTGCGCACATCGGTTGGAGATACACCTTATCGATTGGTTTACGGCACTGAAGTCGTGATACCTGCAGAAGTTGAAATTCCCTCCCGTCGGATCATTGTCGAAGTTGAAATTGAAGATGATGAGTGGGTCAAAACCCGGCTAGAACAGTTAACCCTGATTGATGAGAAAAGAATGGCCGCAGTTTGTCACGGGCAGTTGTACCAACAAAGAATGGCCCGCGCTTATAACAAGAAAGTGCGACCTAGGAATTTCGAAGTAGGGAAACTCGTCCTAAGACGTATCCTCCCACACCATGAATAGGCAAAAGGAAAATTCGTCCCAAATTGGAAAGGTCCATATATTATAAGGAAACTACTACCAAAAGGAGCATTGTACTTAGGGGAAATCAAAGGAAACCACCCCGAAATGGCTGTCAATGCAGACGCAGTCAAAAGTTATTATGTTTGACCTTTTCGTAATGTTGGTTCTCCCGATCGAAATGACGAAGGCTTCCATTCACGCTACCCCAAACACTATCAACTTTTGTAAACCCTTTTGAGCCGGTTACTTTTCTTTGATTAACCTCTTTGGGAACCTGAAAGTGTTATTATTCTAAAAAAACAATCATCAAAATAGAAACCAAAACAAAAAAAAATGTTTCCCCGAACTACATTCAACTTGATTCCGAAAGGATACGTAGGCAGCCTCTCTCTGGGGTTCAATCACACCAAAATAAAATCCCACATTTCCCCAAGAGTTTAAGCTACAGAAGATGTTATATGGGAGGCTCCAAAGTTGAAATTCAAATATAAATTCCTTCACCCAAAAACATGTTCAAGTCCTTCCGATCAATCGGCAAAAATGTCGAAAGTTGAAGGATATAGTGTTGGATCTGATACAAGAAAATGAGAGAAATTAAAATGGGAGAGTCTTAACGGTGAAAACGCACACGGGCACCGTAAGGCGACGGTAAGAAAAGAAATTAAAATGAGAGAGTCTTATTAGTGAAAACTCATAAAGAGTACTACAAGGCCACGGTGAGAAGAGAAATAAGAGAGGTTAGTTGGCGAAAACCCGCAAAGAGCGCCACTAATCGAAAAGGATAATGGGTCACTGACATGGACACAGTCCGGGGCAAGGTTCCTCAATCTTTAAGTGATAGTTGTGATGAATTTTTGAGAGTCGGACGGTTTACACGGATCAGGAATCCAATCCAAGAAGCATGTCATGTTCATCGAAGTCCGCATGCACTCTAGATAAGTCCTTATTTCCTTTCCCCGAAAGGGATACCTCTTGCTTAAATTCATTTTCCATTCTGTCATTTATTTTCTTTTGAATCCCTTTCAGCCTAACTCTGTTTCGAAACTAAGGCAAAGAAAGGATGGCAACACTGATTTACAGGGTCCTCATTTGACACAGGCTAATAAGAAAAAGGCGCCAGGCCTCGTCAAGGGCATCAAGTCGATCCCGACTGACCGTAGCGACCGATGTTTCAAACTCAAAACACTTGAAAGAGAAAAAATCAAACTAGAGTGCCTATAAATACGAATGAAGTTGAAAAGTTGTGTCCCAAGTGGCTAACCATATCGGCAAGGTCTGAAAAGACAAAATACTCCAAATTCCCTAAGGCTAAAGTTGGAGGAAAAGTCAGAAATGAAAGGCCAATAAAGGCGAAGTAAAGTTGGAAAGGTTAAGTCCCACACGACTAACCGTTAGCAGAATTTGAGGGGCCAAAAATTTCCCTCTGATACTCTGAAAATCCAAAAGAAAAAGAAAGTGAAAGGCCTAAAAAGGCAAAAATAAATTTTTGGGTCCCACGTGACCGATCGCCATGGTAAAATATGGAAAGCCAAGGTCCTCGGAATTAGAGATGAAACCCAATCCCCAACAAGCAAGTGGTTGAGATCTTAATCAAAAGAACTGAGATCAAGCAGTTGAAAATCAAGGCTGCAAAACCAACCACCGTTTCAAACTAACAAATTATTCTTTGTTTGAAAATCTGAAATAGGTGAAACTCGAAAGCAATCGTGCAACAAGCAGGTGCAACCAAAAGAAATTGCGCAAGGGCTAGAAGGAGCTCTGCAACATTGCCTCCAAAAAAGGGATGTTTCCTCCAAAAAATCCTTTCCCACATGCATGAAAAGAGAATAAAAAAACTAAAAAAGAAAAAGAAAAAAGAAGAAATGAAGTTGAAAATGATTCAAACCTAAAGTAGCATAGCATCCCCAATCCCTATCCAACCCTTTTCCAACCAAGGATATTCCATTCCTTAGTTGATGCCAACATAGGGTCCCACTCCCTAGCAGACCCCGGCATAACCTGGTGATCTTTTCTTTCTTGACAACAGCATGACATGTTGATCATTTTCAGATGCTGGCATAACACAGTGATCTATTTTTCAGGCAATAGCATAACCTCTTGACCTTTCCAAACACCGGCATAACCTGGTGATCTTTTCTTTCCTCACAACAGCATAACCTGTTGATCATTTCCAGACACTGGCATAACCCAGTGATCTCTTTTTCAGGAAACAGCATAACCTGTTGACCTTTCCAGACATTGGCATAACCCGGTGATCTTTTTTTCAGGCAACAGCATAACCTGTTGACCTTTCCAGACACCAGCATAACCTGGTGATCTTTTCTTTCATGACAACAGTATAACCTGTTGATCATTTCCAGAAGCTGGCATAACCCAGTGCTCTTTTTTTCAGGCAACAGCATAACCTATTGACCTTTCCAGACACCAGCATAACCTGGTGATCTTTTCTTTCTTCTCAACAGCATAACCTGTTGATCATTTCCATACACTGGCATAACCTAGTGATCTCTTTTTCAGGCAACAACATGACTTGTTGACCTTTCCAGACACCAACATAACCTGGTGATCGTTTCTTTTCTAGACACTGGCATAACCCAGTTATCTCTTCTTCTAGGCAACAACATAACCTTTTGACCTTCCTAGACACCGGCATAACCTTGTGATCTTTCCTTTTCTTGACAACAACATAACCTGTTGATCATCTCCAGACACTAGCATAACCCAGTGATCTTTTCCCTAGGAAACAACATAACCTGTTGACCTTTCCAGACACCATCATAACCTGGTGATCTCTTCTTTTCTTGACAACAACATAACCTGTTGATCTTCTCCAGAAACTGACATAACCCAGTGATCTCTTTTCCCTAGGAAACAGTATAACCTGTTGACCTTTCCAGACACCAGCATAACCTGGTGATCTATTCTTTTCCTGACAACGACATAGCCCGTTGATCATTTCCAGACACTGGCATAACCCAGTGATCTCATTTTCCCGCCAACAGCATAACATGTTGACCTTTCCAGACACCAACATAACCGGTGATCTCTTTTCTTGAAAACGACATAACCTGTTGATCCTCCCTCAGACACCGGCATAACCCAACAAACTTTCTTTACAACAACTTATCTTGTCGATCTTTTCCAACATAGGGTCTCCAATCCCTAGTTGATTTTATTTTTAGGCATAGGGTCTCCACTCCCTAGTCTTCTTTCCAACATAGGGTCTCCAATCCCTAATTGATTTTATTTTTAGACGTAGGATATCCACTCCCTAGTCTTCTTTCCAACATAGGGTCTCCAATCCCTAGTTGATTTTATTTTTAGACATAGGGTCTGCACTCCCTAGTCTTCTTTCCAACATAGGGTCTCCAATCCCTAGTTGATTTTATTTTTAGACATAGGGTCTGCACTCCCTAGTCTTCTTTCCAACATAGGGTCTCCAATCCCTAGTTGATTTTATTTTTAAACATAGGGTCTCCACTCCTTAGACTTATTTCCAACTTAGGGCCTCCAATACCTACTTTATTTTTATTTTAGGCATAGGGTATCCACCCCTAGTCTGCATTCACTCCGGGTACACAATTCTTGTCTTTTCATTTCTTTCGGTAATAAAGTAGCATAGATTTTGTTACAATAACTCGCGAAATTTTCCTGGTGAAAACTGGGACAGAAATCATTTTCGTTTGTTTGATTTTGCGCAGATTACCATGTAGGACAAGGGATTCGAGACGACCAAAAGAACGTCTAAATTCAGAATAAAAGAAAAGAGTTGAACCCCAAAGTACAAAGGTGGAAAAGATATGACCTCTCAAGACAAGACTGAAGTCACAAGCGGTGCATGTCCCTTCTTGAACTGAAAATGCTGAAAAGATTGAGGCAGCACCTACAACTAACAATTATCAAGGTCCGAATCAAGTCTGTATAAAAGCAGCCAAGACTCTAGATCATGCTTCAGAAGACTAATAGATAGGACTCTTGTAGCTCATAGTTGATAGGTCTAGTTTAATCTTTTTCATTTTTTGCTATTTTGTGTAATAAGGAGCTCAGCAAGCAGTAAGCAGCGGCAAAAGCATTGAAATCACAGCTACCCGATAGTCCCAGCTACCAAAACTTCCAGAACTACATTGATCTGATTCCTTTATAGCCAAAGATATGTAGGCAACCTTTGAAGCAAGGTTCGGTCAAACATTTCGAAAACGCTTCACAGTGGAGTATGCGAATGGGTAAAGTCGTTCATGATGGCTCACTTTGTCTTTACCCAAAAATTCTATGTGTTTCCGAGCAAAGAGGGGCAGCTGTGAGCACATGATTTTTCACCTACCATATACCCCTACAAAACTCAATAAAATAAATTAATTTTACAATTTTTTGAATTTTAGTGTTAATTGTGAATTATTTGGCATCGCGTATTTATAATTCGTCATTTAAAATTATTTTAAATTTCATAATTAGGTGCATCATTATTATCAAAGATTTACGAGTTTATTTATAAATAATTAAATTAAGTAACAAACAAATGATGATTATTTGAGGTAGTGTAGTTTTGATAAGTAATTTCTAAAATTAATCATTTTTATCTGACAAAACTATAGATTTAATTAGGAGTATTGAATTAATTGTTTTATTCCTAATTAATCTATAATTAGACAAAATAAGGACAAAATTGATTGTTACATTTTGTGAATTTAATTAGGTTGGTTTTAATTAGATTAATTAAGTTTAATTAAGCCTAATGTGTTAAACAAACCGGATTGGGAAAAATGACCCAAGCCCAAACCTATCTCTACAGTATAAATGACCCAGGCCCAATCCCATTACCCGGCCAGCCCCCCTACTACACTAAACGACCCTATTTTGTTTAATGAAATGATCCCAGTCGTTGATCTATTTTAATCTAACGACTGGGAACTCAAGAGTCTTTAATACTTAGGTGTCCTAAGCTACCCTCATTTCACCCTAAGCCTAACACCCCTAAGAGATGAGCCCCCCCCCCCCNNNNCTTTCTCTAACCCCTCACAACCCCACCGTCTCCCACCTTGTTCCACCGACCGGAAATCGCCCACCGGCGACAGAGCTCGAGCAAACACCCCCAACTTCTCACCAGGCAGTCCTCACCTCCCCCTTAACCCCGTCCCACCATTAGATTTCCCCAAAAATCATCTGACTTTGAGGAATTTTAGATCTAAGGACTCAGAAACCATAGAGTTCACTCCCCGTCAAACGAAAGAAAAACATTGGCTCAGACTTTCACCCAAGCCATCCCCACTAGTATCCCCCCTTTCGTTTCTTACTTGTCTTTGTTTTTTTTTTAATTAAAATCACCGTTGTTTAGTCCATGTTTTTATATTATTGTTTCATCCGTATGTATCACTGTTTTTTTAAGTTTTCTGTTAATTGGTTTAACTTCTAATCCATGTTTTCATTTTTATCAAATTAGTAGATTCATATATGTGTCATCCATGTTTTTATTTTTAACAGTGTTTTCCTATGTTTTCTGTTAATACAGCATGATTTCGCCTACCTGTCTTCTAGTTTTCTCCCTAATTAGTTTAGCTAAAATTCTATCACCATGCTTGTTTTAGTTAGTCAGTTCTCTGCCTATTTGCCTGTTTTAAATCTAAAGAGTTGATTCAATTAATTCATATCTAGGTTTTTCTATATTGTTTTTCCATCACTGTTTTTCCCTAAGTATGATCGTCCACTTTTGATTAATTGCTTCATTCTACTACATTGTGTTAGTCATTAGGGTAGTCGATTAATTGATTAGGTAATTACTAAATAGGTGACTTGTTGTTTAATAGTTAACCTAACAGAATTCCTAAAAATGATTCACCTAAAATCCTAAAATGATCAAAATAAGTTAGTTCAGCTTTATAGAATTAATGATTCAATTGACTAGGACTAATAGATAAGCCTAATCTACACTTAATGAAATTGTCTAAACCAATTAATTCAAATAAACTACTGATTTTAATTCATATGTTAGTCAATTTGGGTAAATTAATTAAGCAATGAGGAATTACACATTTAATTAGTAGACCTTATTTAAAAATTAAAAGGGGTCAAATAATTAATCTAACAACTTAATTGATCTAAATCCTAGATAACTAGTTAAGATAAGTTATTCAATCAATTAAGTGTAATAGCAACCTAATGAATCACTTGAATAAACATAATTCATAAACTTGGAAAAACAATTAAATTATTTAAGCTAAGGGTTAGTCTAGGTTTGCAAATTCATTAATGGTCAGTTGTCAAGTTAACCATTTAATTAGGATGATTCAGCCTAATTGTCCAAATTAAGTTAATCACAGTTAAGTCTAAATCCAAAATAATTCACCTATGCCGACTCTCAAGCTAATTCCAAATCAATTTCAGCTTCCTCAACCTAGTAACTAACTTAAGTTGATGTTGGTCATTAATTAAAATCAGTTTCGCTAATAACCTTAACCTTAGTTACCCAAAGGGTAATTCTAGGGAGGGTAGTATAGGGTCTTAGCTAAAGGAATATTGGGTGTAACAACCCAAGAACCTTCTAGAATAAGGAAATCGGATTTTTTGGGGTTAAAAGGGTAATTTCAGGGACTAAAATTTTCTAGAATAGGTGCAGCTGTCCCAAACGGATAGGGTTGACAGCTGCATTTGTATTATTTTCTGCTTATTGGATAAGGAATATGTTAAGCATATCCTATCCCAAATACCCCTATATATACACACATTTTTTACCACTAAAAACACTTTTTACAGCTATAAATAGACCTTTTTTTTGGCTACTGAAAAATCTGAACACACAGAGAAAATACAGTAGTTGCTCACAACAATAATTTTCCAAAAAAATTAGTAGAGGAATAGAAAGAAAAATCTTGTTATTTCCTTGAACAAATATCGATCAGTATATCGTTCTAGTTCTCAGTTTCTATTTCGTCTTGGGTATTCTGATTTTTGGGACTTCAAGTGCTCATACTTCGGTTTTCTAGTTTAATTTCCTATTTGGGTTGGCTTGGTTCTGGTTTGATGCTTGATGCTGTTGGATCTTCTCTCATTTCTTGCTGTTTTTATTTTCATCTCTGACGGACCTTTATTTGGTCAGGTCTTTGTTGTTTTCTCTTTGAAAGGTATGTAACAATTTTATGCTTCAAATGAAACTCCTAAATTCCAAATTTGTATTTTGTTGGTTCCTAATTAAAACTATTTGATTTCTGTCATTTTTTTAATTATGGATGTATGGATTTCGTGTTTGTTGTTGTCATTAAACCATAAGTTGCATATTTGCTTTATGTTGCTTTGATTTTTCCATTAAAAGATGCTGCATTGCACTAGGATAGATAAATCTGACCCTCTAATAGTCAGATCCACCCCATATTAGTGCACAAACATTTATTGCTTAAATTACCTACTAGGGGGGACACAAACTCTGCTGTTTAAAAGGGTGTTAAGGTAGGAATCTGAATCTGTAAATGATCAGATTTACTCCTTAAGAATACCTAGAGTATTTTAGATATTAAAAGCCCTTATTGAAATGTAAGTTGAAATTGTGAAATGTTGACAGCTTGCACAAGAGTAGCATCAGATTTCTTTTACTATGTTTTAGGAAATTGTATAGTACACATGGAAATGTAAGAGAACAAACCTTACAAATTTTCTTTCTTGTTAATTGTAAATATGGATTAGACATTCTAAATTAATATTTTAGCTTTATTTTACTCTTTTTTGCTAAATCTGAAATTTCCCTTGGAATTGGGCCAGTTGGTAAAACAGCCCATTAAGGCTCTAATCAAGCTTAATTCCCTAGGCTATTGGACCATAAGGGAGTAGACAAGCCCAAAGCTCAGAGTTATTTTCTCTTAGAAGTAGTATAATGATAGTAGGATTTTAATCAAAAGTAAGAATTTATATTCGAACTAATCTGTACGAAAATCTCTTTGTAAATATTTACTGGAATTTTGGAATCAGTCACTTCACATTCAATAACTTTCAATATCAATAGGAATTGGTGATTCAAAACATTTTCAATTCATCTCACATCCTTTAAATTTTATGAAATAGATGTATGAACACTCTTGAATAAGGTTCAATACGTATGGATCACGATTTTAATAGGCATATATTTAGGCTATCTGAAATTGACGAGAACTGTTAAGTTAGAATTGGTAAAACTGCTGGTGTTGTGTTTTCTATTTAAAAATTGCAAAGTTCCCATGAAATGAAATAGCTCAAGCTTTGTGATGACCCAAAAGGTCATTCCGTATATTTTTAGCTAATTCTGTGTTCCGAGGTCATGAAAACCTCCTTCTATATCACCTCGATTTGTGTGCGCATGCCGGACATGTAGCCGGGAAGCCTTTATGTGAAAAATTGATAAAAATGATAATTTTATATTAGAAATTTGAATAAAGTTGACTTAGGTCAACGTTTTTGGTAATGGACCCGGACCCATGATTTGACAGTCCCGGAGGGTCCGCAGGAAAATATGGGACTTGGGCGTATGTCCGGAATCAAATTCCGTTGTCCCAAGTCTGAGAAATGAATTTTTAATGAAAATTAGTTTCTGAAAAAATATAAAGGTTTTTGAAAATGAAATTTGAGGTGAAACCTGTGATATATGGCATGTATCATGGTTCCGAAGCCCGGTACATGTTTGATATGATTTATATGTGTTATTTGTGAATTCGGACCTTAAATGCAAAATTTGATGTTTAAAGAAGTTTTGAGAAATTTCATTGATTTTGAGGCTTAATTCGATGTTTATAATGTTATTTTTGTGATTTGATTGTAAGAATAAGTTCGTATGATTATGTAGAGGTTGTGTGCATATATGGTTTTGAGTCCTGGGGGTCTCGGGTGTGATTCGGATAGGCTTCGGGCAAACATTCCTCATTTTTTTTCACTGCTGAACTTGCCATCTTTTTTCCTTCTATGCGATCGCAAAGATGAAGTCGCGATCGCATAGTGTTTGGACCCCCCATTTCTTCTTTCACTGTGATCGCATAACTCCATCCACGATCGCAGAAGCCAGCCTACCCCTTATACGCGATCACATAAGATTCTCCGCAACTGCGGAGCACATCTTACACCATCAGCCATTTCCTTCTATGCGATCGTGCCTCGATTCTCGCGATCATGATTCATAAAGCACCTGGGCAGAATATAAGTTTGCAAAATCGGGGTTTCACTATTTTAAACATATTTTGACTTCTAGAACTCGGTTTTGGGCGATTCCTTGAGGGTTTTTCACACAAATCGAATGGGTAGGTGTTCATCCACTCTAATTAATTATATATCATGAATTAGTTCTTGTCTTTATCATTAAATTTGTATTTTGGGTTGAGGGTATTGTGGGTTTTGAAAGAAAACTTCAAAAATGAAAATTCATGATTTGAATGACCAAATGTTATCGGAATTGGATAAATTTAGTATGGGTCAACTCGTATCGGAATTTGTAAAATTTGTCGGGTTCTAAGGTGCGGGCCCGGGGGTCGACTTTTGGGTCGATATTTATAATATTGTAAAGATTGAAGTTCCTCATACGTTTTATAATAGTTCCTTATACGTTTTATATGTATTTTGAAGTTGTTTTAGTTGATTTTCAGCCGTCCGGAGGCCTCCCCGCCCGAGAAGTCTATTTTTGAGTACCGGGTTGTCGTCTTTGAGGTAAGTATCTTTCCTAACCTTGTGTGGGGGAACTACCCCTTAGGATTGAGTCTTTTATGTTAATTGTAGTCCGCGTACGCGAGGTGACGAGTGCGTACTCGGACTTAATTGCAAATAGATTGCCCTTTAGGGATTTTAGGTCCTTATGTTTCCCATGTATGAATTGAAATTGTTATATCTGAATTCCTGATTTCTAGTTTCATCTCTTCCTGCTCAAATTAGCATTCCTTGTTTCTTATTTGATCTTAATTGACTTAAATGAATACTTTGCCTTTCCTACTGTTATACTATATCTTTCTTCATACACTGCCTATGTGACTAAAACTAGTATAATCTCGCCCTATATTGTCTAACAAGTAATTGGAATATCTATGTGTTGGTCAAGCATACCTGTGAGTCGTACATTGTGATTTAAATGATTTCCCCTTAACTACTACTTAGGTTTAATTGATGACCGCCCATGTTGATGGTATTTATTTGATGCTGTCTATTTACTGAGCATTTGTTCATGCTGAGTTTATTCGGTTAAGCTAATTGTCTAAGTGAGATTGGTTAAAGTTGATTCCTTTGCCGGGATGATTTGGTTTCTTGGTTGCGAACATGAATATATAGAATCGTTGCTATATTTGCCTTGTATTCCCCTCGTTACGCTGCTTTCTCTTTCTGCTTGGCATTCCTTTCAGTGGCCACTTCTTATGAGTGAGTTTTTACCATTTTTGTGATTTAAGTCTTTGTATTGATTTGCTCATCGCACTTTGCATTCAGACTTATTTGCTTTTGCGCCTGTTGTGGCAATTTGTGCTGTTTCTGTCGCATTCTGGTTGTTTTCGTCAGTGGCTTCATTGCATATTTAAATTGGGACTACGGACAAAGATCCAGGAGCTTTCCCCCTTTACTGCATTGCATATTTAAATTGGGACTACGGACCGAGATCCGGGAGCTTTCCCCTTGTACTGCATTGCATATTTAAATTGGGACTACGGACGGAGATCCGAGAGCTTTCCCCCTATACTGCATTGCATATTTAAATTGGGACTACGGACCGAGATCTGGGAGCTTTCCCCATGTACTGCATCGCATATTTAAATTGGGACTACAGACGAGATTCCGGGTGCTTTCCCACTGTACTGCATTGCATGAAAAATTCTAAGTTGCAGACTGATTTCCGGTGGTTTTATCATTGAGGATATTTGGATATATATATATATATATACACATTGAAAAGTATAGCTAAAAAGCAATTATCTCCAGAAAAATTTAGGTTTGAAGGTGTAACGACCCGGCCGGTCGTTCCGTGAGATTTAACTCGTTTCCTCCGTTTCTGCATTTGTCATATATTGCTAGCCTGTTTTTGTTTTGTTGGGTCAGTTGGTTTGGGTCCGGAGTGGTCATGGTGAAAATTGAGGCATTTAGTCTCTTAAAGTAGCCTAATAGTTAAAAAAAGTCAACTGACTGTTGACTTATTGGTGAACAACCTCGGGATGTGGACTTTATTACTCGCATAGCTTCATTAGGTGATTTGAGACTTAGGAGTGTGTTCGGAATGAAGTTGTGATGTCCGGTGTAGAATTAGGCTTGAATTGGCAAAAATTAATTTTTGGCGATTTCCGGTCGGCTGTGGAAAATAGGCTATCGGGGTCGGAATGGAATTCCAGAAGTTGGAGTAGATCTGTAATGTCTCTTTGAGTATCTGTGGAAAATTTCAGGTCAATCGGAGGTGTTTCGGTTAGTTTCGACGTAGTTGGCAAAATTTAGAAGTTTCAAGTTCATAGGCTTGAAGTTGATGTAATTTTTGTGTTTTCATGTCGTGTTTTGTGTTTCGAAGTCTCGACTAAGTTGGAATAATGCTATGGGATGTGTTGGTATGTTTGGTAGGGGCCCAGTGGGGCTGGGGATTGATTTCGGATGGTTGGCAGAGTTTTGAACTTGGAAAATTGCAGCAAATGGCTACTAGTGTGAGTTTCTGGTGTTGGCCGCACATGCGGAAGGGTAGCCGTAGGTGCGAAAGGCCATGCGCAGGTGCGAAAGGCCATGCGCAGGTGCGAAAGGAGGCTAGGCAAGGGAAATCTGCAGGTGCACAGAGATGGCCGCACCTACGAAGACACAGGTGCGGAGAAGTTGCTGCAGGTGCGAGAATTGGTCCGTTATTGGGATTACGCAGGTGTGCACCTGGGACAGCGACTACGGGTCCGCAGGTGCGGAATTGCTGGGCAAAAAAGTATAAAAGAGGCCTCCACGAAATTTTATTCATCTCACCATTTTTGCATGCGGTTGGAGCTCTTTTGAAGGCAAATTGAAGAAAGAATTCGTGGGTCTTCAGTGGAGGTCAGTTCCCTGGTTATTAAAGTCGTTTCTATGCTATTTTGTTCGGATTAGGCTTGTAAATTGAAAGATTAAAGTAGGTAAAGGTTGGAAAGAATGGGTGGAGGATTGAAAAATCCTACTGGCAATATGGGTAGGCAATTGTGGTCCGATCGTAGTGTTTTTCGTATGTGTGGAATCGTGGGAGGTCGAGGTTTCTAGTGATGTAAAAATTTATCGAATTCTGAGACGTGGGCCCGAGGCTCAGGTTTGGCCGAATTTCGAGATTCTTGTATAATTTGATAGTTTTCGATTGGGTTGTGTTCCTTTAGTATATATTAATGATGTTAAACTGGTTTTGGCTAGATTCGGAGCAATCAGAAGCCAATTTGAGAGACAAGAGCATAGCGGACTAGTGTTGTGGCCCGATAGAGGTAAGTAATGGTTATAAATCTTTTCCTGAGGGTTTGAAACTCCGGACTACGCATTTCTCACTGATTTTAGAATGGCGCACATGGCGGATGACGAGTATGTGGCGCGCATTGATTTTTGGATTGGACTAGGTCCACTCCGCGACAACTAATGAGTTGCATATTTTACTCAAAACCTTATGTTAAATTATGTTCTAAAGATTGTTGAACTATTTGGGCTATAAGCCGTGTTTGGGGCCTCGTGCCGATCTGTCTAGACCCCTTGGGGGCTTTTTGCTGTTGTATTCCTCACTAATTATTGATGATTTCACTCAGCCACATTGTGCTTACTATTTTCGAAACTCAACCTAATTTACACTACTTTGACATTTAAAAATGATGTCTTGGATCGAGTACCCTGTTTTACTGATTCGCCCGAGGGGCTTTTTAAGAGGTTTTGTTGAGTGAGGCCAAGGGCCTGATTGTGAGGATATGATACGCCATGATGTGGCTTGATATTAGCGATTGGGCTAAAGGAGCCCCTCCGGAGTTTGCACACAGCCCCCGTGAGCGCACCGAGTGCCGAGTGCCGAGTGCCGAGTAATGATTAATTAGGAGGCATGAGTGACTGTGAGGTGCTGAGTGACTGATTACGATTGATGGTGAGGTATGCCCGAGGGGCTGATTACGAGTGACTGTGAGGTCCTAAGTGACTGATTACGAGTGATGGTGAGGTATGCCCGAGGGGCTGATTACGAGTGACTGTGAGGTCCTAAGTGACTGATTACGAGTGATGGTGAGGTATGCCCGAGGGGCTGATTACGAGTGACTGTGAGGCATGCCCGAGGGGCTGATTATGATACATGTTTCACCCGACGGGCTTCTTATGATTTTACTACTTTCACTCTGAACTTATGAAATGTGTTTTGCCGGAGGGGCCTCTATATGATTCATTTCATTTTCATACTAAATCTTTCGGTTTGGAGCTGTTGAAAATATACATTTTTCAAAGGACTTTTCTGAAGTTGGTTTTAAGGAATGACGATTTCATATATCTATGTTTATACTGTTGAAGTAAGGTTGTGCATATTGTGAATTGATGACATTTATTTTTATGTGTTCCCTTGCTGCTTAGACTTGATTTATTTTCATTACTACTGAGTTGGCGTACTCACATTACTCCATGCACCCCTATGTGCAGATTCCGAGCATTAACTATCTTTTCCGTGCGGAGCCAGAGTGCGGAATATAGAGGTAGCTGTTCAGTGTCCGCAACATCTCTGTTTTCTCTTCTTTTTGTATCTATCTATTTATTCGGAGGTTTTGTATTATAATAGTATACCTTTGGCTTATTTTTCTAAGATGCTCATGACATGTTGGCTCCGGGTTTTGGGGTTGGTGGCACTGTTTATTGGCCTAATAAATTTAGTAAACTCTGTATATTTTATGAAATTCTTGAAATTGGATTGCGATTTTGAAAGAAATTGTATACATGTGGTTATTGGCTAGCCTAGTTCCACGATAAGCTCCATCATGGCCGGTTTAGATTTTGGGGTCGTGACAGTTTGGTATCAGAGCGTAGGTTACATAGGACTCAACGGACATGAGAAGGTTTAGTAGAGTATTGCAGATCGGTAGGGAGACGTCTGTACTTATCTTCGAGAGGCTGCCAAACTTTTAGGAAACATTTCCATCTTTCTTGAAATCCTTCATGCTAATCTATTGATTCTTTAAATCTAAACATACGTTGGTTCATTCTCCCACAGATGGTGAGGACACGCCATACCGATCAGAGTGACCAGACGCCAGCTAGACTAGCGAGAGGTCGAGGTCATGGTAGAGGTAGGGGCAAGCCCGCATAACAGCCGGGACAGTACCACAAGATCCCCCTATCGATCAGGATCAGGTTCCCGTCGATGGTGTTCCAGTGGGGCAGGCTCCGGCACCGGCAGAGCCTATGGTTATTCCGAGTCTTCAGGAGACCCTGTCTTAGATATTGACAGTGTGCACCAGTTTGGCTCAGGCAGTCGCCATGTGTTCTACTGCCACCACAGCTCAGGCCGGGGGAGGCAATCAGACTCCAGTTGGCCGGGAATCTGAGCAGGCTGCACGGGGTATTCAGGCACCGGGAGCAGCCCCAGCTAAGCCAATTGCTCCGATCCGGGATTATGTGGTCCCTGCTATGCATGAGGACGAGCAGTGCAGGTTGGAGAGGATCAACAGACTTCAGCCTCCGACTTTCAGCGGTATAGAGGGCGAGGATGCCCAGGGGTTTCTAGATAAGTGCCAGAGGATACTACGTACTGCGGGTATTTTGGAGACCAGTGGGGTCTCATTTGTTACATTTCAGTTTGCGGGTGTTGACTTTACTTGGTGGTAGTCATTCGAGAGGTGTAGGCCGGTTGGTTTACCACCTCACACCTGGCAGCAGTTCTCCACGATCTTTTCGGAGAAGCATGTTCCTCAGTACCACGGAGGGGAGCAGCGCATGCAGTTTGAGCAGCTGCACCAGGTAGAGTTATCAGGTACTCAGTACGAGATGAGGTTTTCCGAGTTGGCTAGGCATGCTTCTGAGATTGTCTCTACTAATAGGGAAAGGGTGAAGAGGTTTGTAGATGGTCTTTCTTATCAGCTCTGGCTATTTATGACTCAGGAGAGGGTATCGGGTGCTTCATTCGAGCTGGTTGTTAACATAGCTCAAGATATTGAGTCCGTTCGCCGCCAGGAGCGGGAGGAGAGGGAGGCCAAGAGGCCTCGTAGTTTGGGCAGTTCTAGTGGTGCTCCTTTCATGGGACAGTTTTAGCATGGTAGGGGTCGTTCATTCAGGCCTCCTCAGTCAGCCCGCCCAGAGTATAGTGGTGCATCTTCGGGGCATGGTCCCCGCGGTTCTCAATCAGGTTGTACCTCTTTTGGTGACCCCCAAGCTCAGAGTGCAGCTCGAGCACCCCCAGTTCTGAGTTCGCTTGTGCATGAGTCTTCCAATGGTCGTTCTAGTGCCAGGGGTTTCTATCACTCCCTGCCTCCAGATCCAGGGAGCTATTTTGAGTCTGGAGAGTTTGGGCACGTGTGGAGGCAGTGTCCCCGCCGTCCCGGTGGTTCTTCTCAGTAGAGCGGCCGGCCCTCGACTTCAGCTCCAGTCACTTCACCACCCGCCCAGGCAGCCAGGGGTGGTAGTCATTCAGCCATAGGCCTCCCTACAAGGGGAGGTCAGGCTCGCATGTACATTTCCAGCCAGGACAGATGCTATGGTCTCAGATGCCGTGGTCGCAGGTATTGTCTCAGTCTGTTGCTGAGATGCCTTGGATTTATTTCACTTGGTTCTACATATTCCTATGTTTCTTCATATTTTGCCCGTTTTATGGATGTGCCACGTGAGTCTCTAGTCACCTCTGCTCATGTATCGACTCCGGTGGGTGATACTGTTTGTGGACCGTGTGTATCAGTCGTGCATGATATCTATTAGGGGTCTGGAGACCCGAGTGGACCTACTGTTACTCAGCATGGTCGATTTTGATATGATATTGGGCATGGATTGATTATCTCCGTGCCATGCGGATCTTGATTTTCAGGCTAAGACCGTGACATTAGCTATGCCAGGGTGTCTGAGGGTTGAGTGGAGAGGTTCTTCTAAGTATATGCCTAGCAGGGTGATTTCCTACTGAAAGCTCAGCGCATGGTTGAGAAAGGGTGTTTATATTATTTTTCCTTTGTGAGGGATGTCGGTGGTGAGACTCCCGCTATTGATATAGTTCCTGGGGTCCGTGAATTTCCGGATTGTGTTTCCTGCAGACCTGCCAGGCATGCCACCTGATAGGGATATTGATTTTAGTATTGACTTGGTGTCAGGCACCCAGCCTATTTCGATTCCACCTTATCGTATGGCACCAGCGGAGCTAAAGGAATTGAAGGACCATCTTCAGGAACTCCTGGATAAGGGGTTCATTCGGCCTAGTGTGTCACCTTGGGGTGCACCGGTGTTGTTCGTGAAGAAGAAGGATAAGTCCATGCGTATGTGTATTGATTATCTGCAGCTGAACAGAGTTACGGTGAAGAATCGGTATCCCTTGCCCCGCATTGATGATTTGTTTGACCAGCTTCAGGGAGCTAGAGTGTTTTCCAAGATTGACTTGAGACCTGGGTATCATCAGTTGAAGATTCGGGATTCTGAAATTCCGAAGACTGCTTTCAGGACCGGATATGGTCATTATGAGTTCTTGGTTATGTCATTTGGGCTGACCAATGCCCCAGTTGCGTTCATTCAATTGATGAACAGCGTGTTTCAGCCTTACCTTGATTCTTTTGTCATTATGTTCATTTATGACATTCTGGTTTATTCTCGTATCCAGGAAAAGCATGCTCAGCATTTGAGAGTTATGTTACAGAGGTTGAGGAAGGAGAAACTTTATGCAAAATTCTCCAAGTGTGAGTTTTGGCTTGGTTCGGTAGCTTTCTTGGGGCACGAGGCGTCTAGTGAGGAGAGCTTTCAAAAGCTCAAGTCAGCATTGACTACAGCTCCGGTACTAGTTTTGCCTACTGGTTGGGGTTCTTACACAGGCTATTGTGATTCTTCTAGAGTTTGTTTGGGAGCGGTATTGATGCAGGACGGTAGGGTGATTGCCTACGCGTCTAGACAGTTGAAGGTGCATGAGAAGAATTATCCAGTGCACGATCTTGAGTTAGTTGCCATTGTTCATGCCCTGAAGATTTGGCTGCATTATTTGTATGGAGTGCAGCGTGAGATTTTCACTAACCATCGTAGTTTGCAGTATCTGCTGAGGCAGAAGGACTTGAATTTGCGTCAGAGGAGATGGTTAGAGCTTCTCAAAGATTATGACCTCACTATCTTATATCATCCGGAAGGCCAATGTAGTGGTTGATGCCCTGAGTCGCAGAGTAGAGAGTTTGGGGAGTCTAGCCTACCTTCTAGTAGCAAAGCGGCTATTAGACCTTGATGTTCAGGACTTAGCGGGTTAGTTGGTGAGATTGGATCTATCAGGGCCCCCGCGGGTGTTGGCTTGTGTAGCCTCCAGGTCTTCTCTTTACGATCAGATTAGAACACGCCAGTATGATGATCCACATTTGCTTGTTCTTCAGGACAGGTTCCGTCGCGGCGATGCCAGGGATGTGGTTATTGGTGATGATTGGGTCATGAGGATGCAGGGCCGAATTTGTGTTCCCAATGTAGATGGGCTTCGAGATTTGATTCTAGCTGAGGCCCATAGTTCGCGGTATTCCATCCATTCGTGTGCCTCTGAGATGTATTAGGATTTGAGGCAGCATTATTGGTGGAGGCGAATTAAGAAAGATGTTGTTGAGTTTGTGGCTCGGGGTCTCAACTGCCAGCAGGTCAAGTATGATCCCTAGAGACTAGGTGGATTGTTTCAGAGTATTGATATTCTAGAGTGGAAGTGGGAGTAGATCACCATGGACTTCGTAGTTGAACTCCCACGGACTTCGAGGAGGTTTGATGCTATATGGGTTATTGTGGATCGGCTTACCAAGTCTGCGCACTTCATTCCTGTTGGTACTACTTGTTCTTCGGAGAGGTTAGCTGAGATTTATATCAGGGAGATTGTCTGATTGCATGGGGTTCCAGTTTCTATCATTTCCGGCAGAGGTACTCAGTTCACATCTCAGTTTGGGAGAGCCGTACAGAGAGAGCAGGGTACTCAGGTTGAGTTGAGCACAACATTTCATCATCAGACCGAGGGGCATTCGGAGAGTACCATTCAGATTTTGGAGGATATGTTGTGTGCTTGTGTGATTGACTTTGGTGGTTCAAGGGACCAGTTTCTACCACTAGCGGAGTTTGCAAATAATAACAGCTATCGGTCGAGTATCCAGATGGCTACGTATGAGGCTTTATATGGTAGGAGGTGCAGATCTCCTGTGGGTTGGTTTGAGCCGGGCGAGGCTAGGCTATTGGAATATACTTGGTTCAGGATGCGTTGGGTAAGGCGAAGTTGATTCAAGAGCGGCTTCGCACGACACAGTCTAGGTAGAAGAGTTATGCGGACCGGAATGTCCGAGATGTGTCTTTCATGGTTGGAGATAAGGTGTTGTTGAAGGTGTCGCCCATGAAGGGTGTTATGATATTCGGGAAGAGGGGGAGGTGGCTAATATGCTTCCTATGCCTCCCAGTTTATCGGGTATTCATCCGGTGTTCCATGTTTCGATACTCGGGAAGTATGTTGGTGACCCGTCGCATGTTTTGGACTTCAGCACGGTTCAGCTCGAGGGTGATAAGTCATATGAGGTAGAGCCAGTGGCTATTTTGGGTCGACATGTCAGGAAGCTGAGGTCTAAGGATATAGTTTCGGTGAAGGTTGAGGGTAGAGGGCAGCTAGTGGAGGATTCCACCCGGGAGACGGAGTGGGAGATGCGGGACAGATATCCTCACTTATTTGAGACTCCAGGTATGTTTCTAGACCTGTTCGAGGGCGATCGTTTGTTTAAGAGGGGGAGGATGTAACGACCCGGCCGGTCGTTTCGTGAGATTTACCCTGTTTCCCCCATTTGTTCATTTGTCATATATTACTAGCCTGTTTTTGTTGTGTTGGGTCAGTTGGTTTGGGTCCGGAATGGTCATGGTGAGAATTGAGGCATTTAGTCTCTTAAAGTAACCTAATAATTGAAAAAGTCAACTGAGAGTTGACTTATTGGTGAACGACCCCTGAATGCGGATTTTATGACTCGGATAGATTCGTTAGGTGATTTGGGACTTAGGAGTGTGTTCGGAATGAAGTTGTGATGTCCGATGTAGAATAAGGCTTGAATTTGCGAAAGTTAGTTTTTGGCGATTTCCGGTCGGTAGTGGAAAATAGGCTATCGGGGTCAGAATGGGATTTTGAAAGTTGGAGTAGATCCTTAATGTGTTTTTGAGTATGTGTGCAAAATTTCTGGTTAATCGGAGGTGTTTCGGTCGGTTTCGGCGTAGTTGGAAAATTTTTGAAGTTTAAAGTTCATAGGCTAGAATTTTATGTAATTTTGGTGTTCATGTTGTTTTTGGTATTTTGAAGGCTTGACTAAGTTGGAACAATTATATGGGGTGTGTTGGTATGTTTGGTTGGTGCCCCGACGGGCTCAGGATTGATTTCGGATGGTTGGCGGAGTTTTGAACTTGGAAAATTGCAGCAAATGGCTGCTGGTGTAAGTTTCTCGTGTTGGCCGCACCTGCGGAAGGGTAGCCGCAAGTGCGATGTCGCAGGTGTGAAAATCCATGCGCATGTGCAAAAGGAGGCTAGGCAGGGGAAATCTGCAGGTGCGAAGAGATGGCCGCACCTGCGAAGACGCAGGTGCGGAGAAGTGGCCGCAGGTGCGAGAAATTGTCCGTTAGTGGGATTGCGCATGTGCGCACCTAGGACCGCAGGTGCGGGTCCGCAGGTGCGTTTAAGTGTCCGCAAGTGAGGAATTTCTAGGCAGAACAGTATAAAAGAGGTCTCCGCGAAAATTTATTCATCTCACCATTTTTGCATGCGGTTGGAGCTCTTTTGAAGGCAAATTGAAAAAAGAATTTTTGGGTCTTCAGTGGAGGTAAGTTCCCGGGTTATTAAAGTAGTATCTATGCTATTTTGTTCGGATTAGGCTTGTAAATTGAAGGATTAAAGTAGGTAAAGGTTGGGAAGAATGGGTGGAGGATTGAAAAATTCTTTTGCCAATTTGGGTAGGCAATTGTGGTCCGATAGTGGTGTATTTGGTATGTGTAGAATCGTGGGAGGTCGAGGTTTCTAATGATGTAAAAATTTATCGAATTCCGAGACGTGGTCCCGGGGCTTGAGTTTGGCCGAATTTCGAGATTCTTGTATAATTTGATAGTTTTCGATTGGGTTGTGTTCCTTTAGTATATATTAATGATGTTAAACTGGTTTTGGCTAGATTCGGAGCAATCGGGAGCCAATTTGAGAGGGAAGAGCATAGCGGACTAGTGTTATGGCCCGGTAGAGGTAAGTAATGGTTATAAATCTTGTCCTGAGGTTATGAAACTCCGGACTACGTATTTCTCACTAATTTAGAATGGCGCTCATGTCGGATGACGAGTATGTGGCGCACACTCATTTTTTGATTGGACTAGTTCCACTCCGCGACAACTAATGAGTTGCATATTCTAGTCAAAACCTTATGTTAAATTATGTTCTAAATATTGTTGAAATATTTGGGCTATAAGCCGTTTTTGGGGCCTCGTGCCGATCTGCTTAGACCCCTTGGGGGCTTTTTACTTTTTTTTTCCTCTCTATTTATTGATGATTTCACTCATCCACATTGTGCTTACTGTTTTCAAAACTCATCCTGATTTACACTACTTTGAGATTTAAAAATGATGTCTTGGGTCGAGTACCTTGTTTTACTGATTTGCCCGAGGGGCTTTTTGAGAGGTTCTGCTGAGTGTGGCCGAGGGCCTGATTGTGAGGATATGATATGACACGATGTGGCTTGATACTAGCGCTTGGGCTGAAGGAGCCCCTCCGAAGTCTGCACACACCCCTAGTGAGCGCACCGAGTGTCGAGTGCCGAGTGACGAGTGATTGGGAGGAACGAGTGACTGTGAGGTGTTGAGTGACTGATTACGAGTGATGGTGAGGTATGCCCGAGGGGATGATTATGAGTGACTGTGAGGCATGCCCGAGGGGCTGATTATGATATATGTTTCGCCCGAGGGGCTACTTATGAGTTTACTACTTTCACTCTGAACTTATGAAATATGTTTTTCCCGAGGGGCCTCTATATGATTCAGTTCATTTTTATACTAAATCATTCGGTTTCGAGCTGGTGAAAATATACATTTTTCAAAGGACTTTTCTGAAGTTTGTTTTAAGGCATGACTATTTCATATATCTATGTTTATACTGTTGCAAAGTAAGGTTGTGCATATTCTGAATTGATGACATTGATTTTTATGTGTTTCCTTGCCGCTTAGATTTGATTTATTTTCATTACTACTGAGTTGGCGTACGCACGTTACTCCATACACCCCTGTGTGCAGATTCAGGTGCAAATACCAAGCATTAGCTATCTTTACCGTGCGGAGCCAGAGTGCGGGATATAGAGGTAGATGTTCAGCGTCCGCAGCATTTTTGTTTTCCCTTCTTGTTGTATCTAGCTATTTATTCGGAGGTTTTGTATTATAATAGTATACCTTTGGCTTATTTTTCTTAGATGCTCATGACATGTTGGCTCCGGGTTTTTGGGGTTGTTGGCACTGTTTTTTGGCCTAATGTATTTAGTAAACTCTGTATATTTTATGAAATGCTTGAAATTGGATTGGGATTTTGAAAGAAATTGTAAACATGTGGTTATTGGCTAGCCTAGTTCCACGGTAGGCGCCATGACGGCCGGTTTAGGTTTTGGGGTCGTGACAGAAGGACTTCTATTTTGAAAGTATATTTGAAAAGTATTTGTCTTGCAGAAAAATGATATTTGAAAGAGCAGTATTTGGGAAAGTATATTTAAAAAATATTTCTCTTTATAAAAATATATAAGTATACATTCTGAGAAAGTATGTTTCAAAGAAGAAATTTCTCTATTCCGAGATGATTATATCTTTAAAGCTTTTGAAATAAACTCATGATTTAAAGGTTTTCACTCGAAGGTTTGACCAGCTTTATTGAGTTTATTGGCTAAGGCCTGACGTGAATAAATTGATGTAGTGCTGAGTTGCTTGTGTTTTATTGGGTTGTGATTCCCGACCTTTGGCTTGCACTCTTTCCATTCTCTTTGCGTATTTCTATGATGATGTTCGTTGATCGTAATTATTGAATTTTCTTCAATATTATTCGATCGTACCATTAATTATATCGAAAAATCTTTAGATAGATATTATGTTTCGGTCATTTGTACATTTATGCCTTTTTTACTGATTAGACCAGTGGTGTCGTGATTAGTCCTCGTCACTACTTGCGCGAGGTTAGTCTTGATACTTACTGGGCACCGCCGTGGTGTGCTCATACTACACTTCTGCGTATTTTTATGTGCAGATCCAGGTTATTGTTATTGTTAGTTGCATGGATCATTGATGAGAAGACTCAAGGTAAACCTACTGCTGAGTTCGCAGGCTTCGGAGTCACCTTCCTGTTTATGTCAAATGTACTTATTGTTTCTAGACAGTTGTATTTAGATTCGGTTAAAATATGTCGTAGAGCTTATGACTTGTATTTACCAGGTTTTGGGAAATTGTAAACTCTATCAAGATTTCTATATCGAGACTGTTATAATTCCTTTATTATTGCTCTTGTTCAGTGGAAATGTTAGGCTTACCTAGTCCCTAAGACTAGGTGCCATCACGATACCCAACGGATGGGGAATTTGGGTCGTGACAAGCTTACAAATTCGAAAAGAAATCAGCGATTAAGAAGGAGTTTGTATATTTGTATCTGCCTCTTATAAGTGTATACATATATATATATATATATATATATATATATATATATATGAACGATGTGCATCCTTTTAGCATACTTCTACCTTTTGTCAAACTGAAAATATAGATTGCTTAAAGTTTTGGTAAAGCTCTAGTGTTGACATATCAATAGCCATAATTAGGATTCGCCAAAGGGTTGAATGATAAATTGGGCTAAAATATGGCCATAGCCCAAGCATCTTTTCCTTTAGACTAAGTGAATTTAAGCTTAAATAATCTTCGACATATCATTTAGGTTGAAAAATATATCTTTAGATTAAAATTTAGTAAATAGTCAAGTATTACTTCAAAAAAGTCATAACCTACGCTCGAGCGTGGCAACTCGTGACCCCAACTCTCTCTTCGAATATTAATAAAAGTCACACGTAGAAATCACGGGTGCATTTCATGTGACATGGTTGCGATGTGTTAAAAAATAACAAGTGCACGCCATCGTGACTTGTCCTAAGATACGTCCATAAATATCCGAATTAGCTTATATACATATCCCGTAAATTAAAAATATCTCTTTTAGATAAAAATCCCAAAACTTAGAGAATAATTGAATATCGCCTCATAGTCTTGACTATATAATCTACACTTGTGTGTGGAAACTCCTGTCCCCGACTTTAACTCAAAACCACACAAAAATCACATGTTATAATTGCGGGTGCATTTCATGTGGCGCAGTTATAACGTGTCCAAAACAAACAAGTGCACGCCATCGTGACTTGTTTCAAGATAAATCCATAAACACTAAAAGCGGTTAAAGGTTAAAAGGCTAAATGCACAATAGGCTAAAACACATGAATAAACAGATAACTTAGGCCAAATACTAATAGTTAAGTGACCGTGATAGAACCACGGAACTCGGGAATGCCTAACACCTTCTCTCGGGTTAACAAAATTCCTTACTCGGATTTCTGGTCGCAGACAACTTAAAACAGAGTCAAAATTCCTCGGTTTGGGATTTTAAGTAAATAAACGGTGTCCTGTAACATCATCAAAAAATCGAGGTGGCGACTCTAACAAATTAAAATAAATCCCAAATCCGAATAATGTCACTTAAAGTGGAAAAACTCCCTTATTACCCTTCATACATCCGGGGGTGGAAAAGGAGGTGTGAAATTTTGTAAATGGGTTCTATTGAATGATTGAGTATTAAGGATGTGCTATGTATTCGAGCGGTGGAATTGAGATCAGATATAGTAATTTGTGCGCTTCATGGACTTCGAGACTGAGAGTTCTCATAAACAGGTTATTTTGTGATAGTGAACTGTGAAGATGCGAGCAAGGCTAGTCGGATGTTACTATGTACCATGGTTCAGTCATTGTGAACTTTTAGGTAATTTATCTATCTGTTGTGGGTGACCAGAGTTGATTCAGGGTTATTGGTAGGCCCATATGAGTGTGTGTTCTGCACCGGGTCGGAATTGCTGACTCCGAATTTCTATTGTTGAGGAATGTACCATTTGATTGTGATTGAGTTTATTCATGTTCTAGAGTGATCTATGAGTAACCCTTCGGTGTTGTGGGGAGTGGTGATTATTGGTCATATGCACACATGGCGCGGTTCTAATCGGGCTTTATATCTAGATTTGAGTAAGGTAAGTATTGAGCATTTCGGGATTGAGACGTATTAGTTATGCACTTTCTGATTCGTATGGCATGGTTGTAACGACCCGATCGATCGTTCCTTGAGATTTACCCTATTTCTCCTATTTCTGCATTGTTATGTATCGTTATTTTGTTTTTGATGTGTCGGATCAGTTGGTTTGAGTCCGTAGTGGTTATGGTGAGAGTTTAGGCATTTAGCCTTTTAAAGTAGCCTAATGTTGAGAAAGTCAACTGAGAGTTGACTTATTGGTAAATGACCTCGGAATGCAGATTTTATGGTTCGAATAGCATCGTTAGGTTATTTGGGACTTAGGAGTATGTTCGAAATATTTTTGTGATGTCCGGTGTAGAATTAGGCTTGAATTGGCGAAAATTAGTTTTTGGCGATTTTCGGTCGGCAGTGGAAAATAGGCTATCGAGGTCATAATGGAATTCTGGAAGTTGGAACGGGTTCATAATGTCATTTTGGATATGTCTGCAAAATTCCAGATTAATCGGAGGTGATTTGGTTGGTTTCGGCGTAGTTGGCGAATTTTAGAAGTTCCAAAGTTCTTAGGCTTGAATTCGATGTAAATTTGGTGTTTTCGTGTTGTTTTTGTTGTTCCGAAGGCTCGATTAAATTTGAAAGATGTTATGGGATATGTTGGTATGTTTGGTTGGGGTCTCGAGTGGCTCGGGATTGATTCGGATGGTTGACGGGAAGTTGGAGTGAATTTTTGGAAAATCTGTTGTGCTTGTTGCTGGTATTTTCGCACCTGCGAAAGGGGAGCCGCATGTGCGATCACGCAGGAGCGGAAGGTGAGGTCGCAGGTGCGAAGTATGGCTTTGTAGGAGAGGTTCGCAGGTGCGAGGTGTTTGTCGCACCTGCGATGTCGCACGTGCGTGAGGTTGGTCGCAGGTGCGAGATTTTGTCCGTTAAGTTTATTATCGCAGGTGCGCACCCAGGGACCGCAGGTGTAGGTCCGCAGGTGTGACCAGTTGTCTGCAGGTGCGGGAATGACTGTGCAGAACAGTATAAAAGGACCCCCTCTACGATATTTATTAGTTTTTCATCAAATTGCATGCGGGAGGAGTCCATTGAAGGGGGGTTTTTAGAGTGGATTTCCAGGTTCTTCAGCAAAGGAACCTACTGTTATATCTAGTGCCGCCAGCGGAGCTAAAGTAAATGAAGGAGAAGCTTCAGGAGCTCCTGTATAAGGGGTTCATTCGGCCTAGTGTGTCACCTTGGGGTGCACCGGTGTTGTTTGTTAAGAAGAAGGATGGGTCCATGCGTATGTGTATTGACTATCGGCAGTTGAATATGGTTGCGATCAAGAACCGGTATCCCTTGCTCCATATTGATTATTTGTTTGACCAGCTTCAGGTAGCCAGAGTATTTTCCAAGATTGATTTGAGATCTGGGTACCATCAATTGAGGATTCGGGATTCTGATATTCCGAAGACTGCTTACAGGACCACGTATGGTCATTATGAGTTCTGGGTTATGTCGTTTGGGCTGACCAATGCCCCAGCTGTGTTCATGCAATTGATGAACAGCGTTTTTCATCCTTATCTTGATTCCATCTTCATTGTGTTCATCGATGACATCCTGGTTTATTCTCGTAGCCAGGAAGAGCATGCTCAGCATTTGAGAGTTGTATTGCAGAGGTCGAGAAAGGAGAAGCTTTATGCAAAATTCTCCAAGTGTGAGTTTTTGATGGTTTCGGTAGCTTTCTTGGGGCACGTGGTATCCAGTGAGGGGACTCAGCTTGATCCAAAGAAGATAGAGGCGGTGCAGAGTTGGCCCAGACAGTCCTCAGCTATAGAGATTATGAGTTTCCTTGGTTTGGCGGGATATTACCGTCGCTTTGTGGAGGGATTCTCTTCGATTGCTTCGCCCTTGGCCAGATTGACCCACAAGGGTGCTCTATCCAGATCGTCTGATGAGTGTGAGGAGAGCTTTCAGAAGCTTAAGTCAGCATTGACTACAGCACTAGTACTAGTTTTGCCTGCTGGTTCGGGTTCTTACACAGTTTATTATGATGCTTCTAGAGTTGGCTTGGGAGCGGTATTGATGCAGGACGGTAGGTGATTGCCTACGTGTCTAGACAATTGAAGGTGCACGAGAAGAATTATCCAGTGCACGATCTTGAGTTAGCTGCCATTGTTCATGCCTTAAAGATTTGGCGGCATTATTTGTGTGGAGTGCAGTGTGAGATTCTCACTGATCATCGCAATTTGCAGTATCTGCTGAGGCAGAAGGACTTGAATTTGCGTCAGAGGAGATGGTTAGAGCTCCTCAAGGATTATGACATCACTATCTTATATCATCCTGGGAAGGCCAATGTGGTGGCCAATGCCTTGAGTCGCAAAGCAGAGAGTTTGGGGAATTTAGCTTACCTTCCAGTAGCAGAGCGGCCATTATCTCTTGATCTTCAGGCCTTCGCAGGTCATTTGGTGAGATTGGATTTATCAGAGCCCCCGCGGGTGTTGGCTTGTGTAGCCTCCAGGTCTTCTCTTTACGATCAGATTAGAGCACGCCAGTATGATGACCCACATTAGCTTGTTCTTCAGGACCGTGTCTGTCGCGGTGATGCTAGAGATGTGGTTATTTGTGATGATAGGGTCATGAGGATTCAGGGCTGGATTTGCGTGCCCAATGTAGATGGACTTCGAGATTTGATTCGAGCAGAGGCTCATAGTTAGCGGTGATGTACCAGGATTCGAGGCAGAATTATTGGTGGAGGAGAATGAAGAAGGATGTCGTGGAGTTTGTGGCTCGGTGTCTCAACTGTCAGCAGGTCAAGTATGAGCACCAGAGACCTGGTGGATTGCTTCAGAGGTTTGATATTCCGGAGTGGAAGTGGGAGCGGATCACCATGGACTTTGTAGTTGGACTCCCACGGACTTCAAGGAGGTTTGATGCTATATGGGTTATTGTGGATCGGCTGACCAAGTCCGCGCACTTCATTCCTGTTGGTACTACATATTCATCGGAGAGGTTAGTTGAGATTTATATCAGGGAGATTGTCCATTTGCATGAGGTTCCAGTTTCTGTCATTTCTGACAGAGGCACTCAGTTCACATCTCAGTTTTGGAGAGGCGTGCAGAGAGAGTTGGGTACTCAGGTTGAGTTGAGCACAGCGTTTCATCCTCAGACCGACGGGCAGTCAGAGCGTACCATCCAGATTTTGGAGGACATGTTGCGTACTTCTGTGATTGACTTTGGTTGTTCATGGGATCAGTTTCTGCTACTAGCGGAGTTTTCATATAATAACATCTATCAGTCGAGTATTCAGATGGGTCTATATGAGGCTTTGTATGGTAGGAGGTGTAGATCTCCAGTTGGTTGGTTTGAGCCGGGCGAGGCTAGGCTATTGGGCACAGACTTTGTTCAGGATGCTTTCAGTAAGACAAAGTTGATTGAGGAGCGGCTTCGCACGGCGCAGTCTACGCAGAAGAGTTATGCGGACGGGAAGGTCCGAGATGTGTCTTTCATGGTTGGGGATATGGTGTTGATGAAGGTGTCACCCATGAAGGGTGTTATGAGATTCAGGAAGAGAGGGAAGCTGAGTCCCAGGTTCATTGGGCCATTTGAGGGCCATTTGAGGTACTTTAAAGGATTGGGGAGGTGGCTTATAGCCTTGCTATGCCTCCCTGTTTATCGAGTATTCATCCAGTATTCCATGTTTCGATGCTCCGGAAGTATGTTGGTGACCCCGCCCATGTTTTGGACTTTAGCTCGAGGGTGATATGTCATACGAGGTAGAGCCAGTGGCTATTTTGGGTCGACAGGTCAGGAAGCTGAGATCTAAGGATATAGCTTCAGTGAAGGTTTAGTGGAGAGGGCAGCCGGTGGAGGATGACACCTGGGAGACCGAGCGGGAGATGCGGGGCAGATATCCTCACTTATTCGAGGCTCCAGGTATGTTTCTAGACCCGTTCGAGGACGAACATTTGTTTAAGAGGGGAAGGATGTAACGACCCGACCGGACGTTCCTTGTGATTTAACCCATTTCCCCTATTTCTGCATTATTATGTATCACTATCTTATTTTTGATGTGTTGGATCAGTTGGTTTGGGTCCGGAGTGGTTTTGGTGAGAGTTTAGGCATTTTGCCTTTTAAAGTAGCCTAATAGTTGAGAAAGTCAACTGAGAGTTGACTTATTGGTAAACGACCTCCAAATGCAGATTTTATGGCTCAAATAGCTTCGTTAGGTGATTTGGGACTTAGGAGTGTGTTCGGAATATTTTTGTGATGTCCGGTATAGAATTAGGCTTGAATTGGCGAAAGTTAGTTTTTGGCGATTTCCGATCGGCAGTGGAAAATAGGCTATCGAGGTTGGAATGGAATTCTAGAATGTGGAATAGGTTCGTAATGTTATTTTGGATACGTCTGCAAAATTTCAGATTAATCGGAGGTGATTTGGTTGGTTTCGGCGTAGTTGGCGAATTTTAGAAGTTTCAAAGTTCTTAGGCTTGAATTTGATGTAAATTTTGTTTTTTCGTGTTGTTTTTGGTGTTCCGAAGGCTCTAATGAGTTTGAATGATGTTATGGTATATGTTGGTATGTTTGGTTGGGGCCCCGAGGGGCTCGAGATTGATTCGGATGGTTGACAGAAAGTTGGAGTGAATTTTTGGAAAATCTGTTGTGCTGGTTGCTGGTGTTTTCGCACCTGCGAAAGGGGAGTCGCACATGCGATCACGCTGGAGTAGAAGGTGAGGTCGCAGGTGCGAAGTCTGGCTGTGTAGGAGAGGTCCGCAGGTGCGAGGTGTTTGTCGCACCTACGATGTCGCAGGTGCGTGAGGTTGGTCGCAGGTGCGAGATTTTGTCTGTTAAGTTGGTTATTCGCAGGTGCGCACCCTGGGACCGCAGGTGGGGGTCCGCAGGTGCGACCAGTTGTCCGCAGGTGCAGGAATGACTGTGCAGAACAGTATAAAAGGACCCCCTCCGCGAAATTTATTAGTTTTTCATCAAATTGCATGCGGGAGGAGTCCATTGAAGAGGGGTTTTGAGAGGGGATTTGCAGGTTCTTCAGCAAAGGTGAGTTGTTTGATTTTTTAATCACGTTCCTATGCTATTTTATTGAGATTAGGCTTGAAAATTTAAGCATTTGGGTAGGAAAAAGTTGGAAAAATGGGATGAAGGAATTGGGATTTCTTTTGAGGTTTGGAAATTGCAATTGTGGTCCGATTTTAGTGTTCTTCGTATGTATAGAATCGTGGGAGGGAGAGGGTTCTAATGATGTAAAAAATTTTGGATTCCAAGACGTGGGCTCGGGGCTCGGGTTTGGCTGAATTTTGAGATTTTTTTTAATTTGATCATTTTCGATTGGGTTGTGTTCCATGAGTATATATTGATGATGTTAACTGGTTTTGACTAGATTCAGAGCAATCGGAAGCCAATTTGAGGGGAAAAGGCATAGCGGACTAGTGTCGCGGCCCGGTAGAGGTAAGTAATGGTCTTAAATCTTGTCCTGAGGGTATGGAACCCCGGACTGCATTATTTTCGCACTAAATTTGGAATGGCACACATGTCAAACGACGAATATGTGGCGCGTACTGATTTTTTTATTGGACTAGGTCCTCTCCGCGGCGACTAATGAGTCGCATATTTACTCAAAATCTTATGTTAAATTATTTTCTAAAGATTTGTGAATTGTTTGGGCTGTAAACCGTGTTTGGGCCTCGTGTCGATCTGTTTAGACCTTTTAAGGGTTTTTTACTGTTGTTTTCCTCACTATCTATTGATGGTTTTGAAACTCAGCCTGATTTACACTACATGAGCATTAGAATTATGTTTTCGGGTCGAGTACCCCGTTCTATTACTTCGCCCGAGGGACTTTTCGAGTGGTTCCACCGAGTGTGGCCGAGGGCCAGGAGTGATGGTGAGGTGCTGAGTGATATTAGCGCTTGGGCTGAAGGAGCCCCTCCAGAGTCTGTACACACCCCTAGTGGGCGCACCGAGTGCGAGTGATTGAGTAGTTGGGGGCATGAGTGAATGTGAGGTGCTGAGTGACTGTGAGGTGTTGAGAGATTGTGAGGCATGCCCGAGGGGATGATTATGAAACATGTTTTGCCCGAAGGGCTACTTATGATTTTACTACATTCATTTGCATACCAAATCTTGTTTTGAAGTTGTTAAAAATGTGCATTGTTTTACGGACTTTTATGAAGTTGATTTCTAAGGCATGATGATTTCGTATATCTATGTATACTATAGGAAAGTAAGGTTGTGTATATTGTGACTTGATGGTATTGTTTTTTATGTGATTCCTTGCTACTTAGACTTGATTTAATTCCATTACTACTGAGTTGGCGTACTCACATTACTCCCTGCACCTCTGTGGGCAGATTCAGGAGCAGATATCGAGCGTTAGCTTTTATAAATATATCGCAGTGGAGCCGAATCGTGGGGATATAGAGGTAGATGTTCAGCGTTCGAAACATCTCTGCTTTCCCTTCTTGTTGTATTTAGCTTTGATTCGGAGTTTTGTATCATAATACTTTATTTTGGCTTATTTCACTAGATGCTCATGACATGTTGGCTCCGGGTTTTGGGGATGGCAGTACTGTCGGCTAGCCTAGTTCCACGATAGGCGCCATCACGGCCGATTAGGATTTGGGGGTCGTGACAATGGTATCGTCCGGTTTCCCCGTGGTTATGGTAGTGCACTTTGAGTACTGGATTTCGAATTTCGAATGCTTATTGATTTTGAGCTAAGTGGATTGTAGTATTTCATGTGGACCAGCGTTTGGATGAGATCGCGCAGTGTACCCGAGATTATATAGGGGTATGCCCTTTGGTATTGGATTCGTGTGTTGATTTTTACGATGTGTTCCAGGCTTTTATTATGATGTTGTGATGGTAATTGTTAATGGCAGGATAATCCTCCCATGTGAATCTTTCATATAATTTTATTACATTGGGATGTTGCTATTGAGTGCACGAGTTGCACAAGTTATGCCTTCGAATTTTATCGATGTGACATGTCATCAGAGTGGTCGTGTTGGATGAGAAGAGGTCATTGGACCTAGAATGAATATTGTCAGAATTGTCTACAGCATAGTTGGAAGGATAAATATCGGGAGTTGGCTTAGAAATCTGTTGTATTTCCTGTTTGGGGAGGGGGGATCTTCATGTCTGACTGATCGGACGAATAGTTGTTAGTTTCTATGTGGTTCTTTCATCATCGGCAGTATATAAAAGTGTTAGAGCGAGGCATTTCTTGATAAGAGGTTATGTATCACTATTGAGTTGTTCTGAATAGTTATTGTGGTTAAGAGTTATGGCTATGAGTGTTAGAGTCATGCGATGTATTATGTGATTTCATCTGGGGTGCATATATGGCTTGATCCAGCATGTTCAGACATGTTCAGTTTATAGTTGTGGAATTCTGATCCTGTATATTACTTCTGAAGTGGAAATTTGGTTCTAAGGTTTATGGGTCAGGTTGGATTTCGAAATTTCAACTGTGTTGTGCTATTGGACCTATATGGGATAGGGTGACATGGGATCACCACCGAGTATATGCATGGTAGGCTACGCGGCAATTCGATGGTGTTGGAGAACAACTCTTGGCATGTTCGAGGACGAACATATGTTTAAGTGGGGGAGGATGTAACGACCCATCTGATCGTTCCGAGAATTTAGCCCATTTCCCCTGTTTTTGCTTCATTATATGTGGTTTAGCTTAATTACGTTGTGTTAGATTGGTTGGATCGGGTTCAAAGCGATTTTTGGAGAGAAATGAGACACTTAGTCTCTTATCTTGGTTCAATAGTGGAAGAGTCAACCGGAAGTTGACTTATTGGTAAACGACCTCGAAATGAGGATTTTATGGTTAGGATAGCTTCGTTGGTGATTTGGGACTCCGCAGTGCGTTCGAGTGTGGTTTTGATATCCGGTGTAGAATTAGGCTTGAATTGGCAAAAGTTAGTTTTTGGCGATTTCCGGTCGGCAGTGGAAAATAGGTTATCAGAGTCAGAATGGAATTCCAAAAGTTGGAGCACATTCGTAGTGTCATTTTGGATATGTGTGCAAAATTTCAGGTCAATCGGAGGTGTTTAGGACGGTTTCGGCATCTTTGGCGAAATTTAGAAATATCAAAGTTCATAGGCTTGAATTTGATGTGATTTTTGTCTTTTTCCATTGTTTTTGGTGTTTCGAAGTCTCTACTAAGTTTGAATGATGTTATGGGATATGTTGGTAGGTTTGGTTGAGGTCCCGGGGACCTCGAGTGTATTTCGGATGCTCAAACGGACATTTTTTATCTTTGGGAGATTCCTAGTTTTTCTGGTGTTTTAGCAGCAGTGATTGTTCATTGCTATCGCGTGAGTTCATCCGCGATCGCGTAGAGTAAGTTCATGCCACGCGGATTTTGTGAAGTGCGATCGCGTAGGTAGGAGTGCGATCGCGAAGGGTAGAGCAGAGTGGTCACTGCGTTCGCATGGAGATGTTTGTGTTCGCATAGGAGGACTAGGAGTGGCAATGACAGGATGGAATTGCACTATACGATCGCATAGAGCTGGTCGCGATCGGATTGTTGTGAGAGTGGTGTTATGCGATCGCATAGTTGTTTCTGCGACCGTATAGAGTTAGTTTCGTTGGGCAGCATTTTGTTCTTCGCGATCGCGTGCCTTTTTCCGCGATCGCATAGAGTAAAAGTCTGGGAAGACAGGTTAAGTGCTAATTTCGGGGGTTCTTGGCCATAACCCATTTTGCCATTTGAGAGCTCGGGGGAAGGAGATTTTGGACGAGATTTTCAGTGGGATTCTTGTGGTAAGTGTTCTTCATTCATTTTTGGTTTAATTTCATGAATTTGTCTTGATTTTCACCATATAATTTGAGGAATTAAGTAAAATATTTGGGGAAAATAGGAGGATAAATTTGGAAATTTCTTTTGGTGATTTGAGTGGGCCATTGTGGTCCGATTTTGATGTTCTTGGTATGTACGGACTCGTGGGAGGACAGGGATTCTTGTGATATAATTTTTATCGGATTCCAAGACGTGGGCCCGGGGTCGGATTTGGCAAATTTCGGGAAATGTGCCTAATTTTGATAGTTTTCGATTGGGGTTCGTCTCCCTAGCATAGTTTGATGTTACTGATCTGTTTTGTCATAGACTCGGAGCATTTGGGAGCCGATTCGAGGGAAAAGAGCACTGTTGAATAGTTTTTGGGCTGTTTTGAGGTAAGTAATGATTGTAACTCTAAACCTGAGGGTTGAAACCTCGGTATTTGATATTGTTTTGATAAGTGAGGTGACGCATATGCTAGGTGATGAGCGTGTGGGCGTGCACCGATAGGGATTGTGACTTGATCCGTCCGGTAGCGACTATTAAGCCGCGTATTCGATTTGAAACCTTGCGATATGCTGCATTTTAGAAATTTATACTTGTTTATTGGTTGTGAGACATGTTTGGTGCTTTGTGCCGACCTGTTTAAAACCTTGGAGGTACTTTTACACTATTCTCCCACTATCCTAATAGAACATCTGTGAACTCATTCATGTTTACCACTTGTTGTTATTTTCACTGTTATCACATCTTTGAAACTCTGAGAAGTATTTTGGGCTGAGTCCTGTGAGTTCAGATGAATTGCTCGAGCGGCTTGTGAGGATGACTGAGTCAGGCCGAGGGTCGAGTATGCGAGGATAGTTATGGATCGGGCTGCACGCCGCAACAATATATATGTCAAGGCCAAGAACCGAGTATGTGAGGATAGTTATGGATCGGGCTACACGCCGTAGCAATATATATGTTATATATTACATATGGATCGGGTTGCACGCCGCAACAATATATATTATGTATGGATTGGGCTGTACGCCGCATCAATATATATGTATTATATGTGGATCGTGCTGCATGCTGCATCAATATATATATTATGTATGGAGCAGGCTGCACGCCGCAGCAATATATATGTATTATATGTGGATCGGGTTGCATGCCGTAGCAATATAGCGCTTGTACGGCCCCAGTGAGCGCAGTTGACTATTATATGGATCGGGCTGCACGTCGCAGCAATATACATTATATATGGATCGGGCTGCATGGCGCAGCAATATATATATATATATATATATATATATATATATACGCATTGGATCAGGTTGCACACCGCAGCAGTTGTTACATGGTACCTGATGAGTTAGAGTGTTGAGTGTGAGCATTGACTTATGAGAGTAGATTCACGAGTGACTAAGAGGCTTGCCCGAGAGGCTTTATTTGTAAGCGACACTATGCCCGAGTGGCAGATATTTTTATGAAACTACTGTTTTCACTATTCTTTACACTGAGCCTTTTTGATAAATGTTGACTAATGTTTCATACAAGTTTAAAAAGGGCAAACTGGAGTTTTGTAAAATCTTTGGTAAAATTTGGACTCTTGACTTCATCTATTACCTTTACTGGCACTAATTTTTATGAAACTATAAAGCTTAAATGCTCGTCACTGCACTTATGTTTTTAGATACATTGGTTACTTACTGAGTTGGCGTATTCACGTTACTCCCTGCACCTTGTGTGCAATTTCAGGTACCGGGACAGATCGATAGTTGAGCTACCCCATTTGGAGCATTGTTCGGAGATTGTGAGGTAGTTACTCGTCGTGTGCAGCCTACTCTTTCTCCTTCCTACTCTATCATTTTTACTTTACTTCCCAGACTTGTTGTAGTAGAGGATTTGTATTAGACCGTATCAACTCTTAGATGCTCATGACGGTTGACTCCGGATGTTGGGACTGTCCTTAGATGTTATAATCAATTTTATTTTTTTGAAGTGCTTAAGAAACATAATTATTATGAAAATTTGAATATTTGATGTATTAAATAGAAAATCATTTCATTATTCTAAGTAAATTGGCTAGCCTAGTGTCATGAGAGGCGGCATCACGGCCAGTTGTGATTTGGGGTCGTGACAATATGTTTCAAAATGGACTATATTCGTACATAAAGGCTCCTATTTCCATGTTATTTATGTCAAAATGGCATATTTATATTTTTATAATACGAAGTTATTATTTTAAGTATTCAATGCCTAAATAATATTTGTATTCATTTATTAAGCATTTTCTATAAATTATTTTGATACATTTTGGGGTATTTAAATAATAGCATAATTTCTTACCTATTTTCGGACCTAAAACTACCCAGACCTCAGACCAATTACCCCAAACCTTATCCCAATTACCCCAAGCCCAACAACAATAACCCACTAACCCCAACCCGGTCGTTATCCGTTTTAAACGACTCGCCCCTGCCTTTTTTTAATCTTGGTCGTTGATCATTCAAGATCAACGACCCCCAACTAAACCCTCCCTTTAATTAACCTAACTCCTAACCCCTAACCCTCATTCCCCCTTGCCCGCCGCCTCTGTGTCCTCTCATCCTTCCTTCTTCCTCCTTTAGAAACCCAAGTTGCCTCCCCCATCTTCTCTTAAATCCGAGTAAATCATGGACTCCTTCTGGGATTCACTTGCCTTTTATGTGTTACCTTGTTATTGTCTGCAAGATTATGATGTTATATGGTACTTGGCCCAATTTTGGCAAGTACCAGTACCCAAAATTTATTCCACCGCCTCCAATCCTTGAGGTATAGATGATATTTCATCTATATGCATTCTATATAGTTCGATTCAGTGAGATCTTCGAGTATCTATGCTTCCATTTGAACTAGGGATTGAAATTTTCCCTTATTCCTTACTGATTCTTGATTGATACTATTCCTTTTCCGTGTTTGACTATTTTTTCCTTATTTTTGTTTAACCTACCGTGTTTCCATATTTTTTACTTCATTTTGCCCTAAATATGACTCTAAATAATTTTTCATATGATACTTTTCTTATTCTCTGTTTAATCTTATGTATTCTTTTATTATTAGTATTATTTACATGATAATTTGTATTCTCTGTTGATTTACTGAATCGCCTTTATCTTATGCCTAAAAAACTGATTCTAATTGATTCTAGTATATCTTTCCTTATTTGTGTTTGAATAATTTGCTTTTCATGTTTACTTGTTCAATTTCTACACAATATAAACCCCTCTCATGAAACCCCTTAGGAGGAGAGATTTTTGAATCCTAATTCCGGCAACTACTTTTTTCACTACTCTGAAATTATAGAATAACCTCCTCTGGTGCAACCACTACTCGGAGCCCAATCTTGAGGATCTTGTGAACTCTGAAGCATCGGGGATTTGGGGTTTTTGCTATTTCACTCTGCACTCTTTTAATTTTGCTACTGGTTAGTGTTTAAACCCTCATAATGTTTAATTTCTTTCCTTATTTCTGTACATGTATCTGAACTTTGGCTCAACTATGATGGTGTTCAACTTTGATGTCATTCTGTTAATTGACGCATGAAAATAGTCTATTGTTCATATTATGCTTCACTATGATTTGCACTTTGTGATCTCTTATCTCCTATGACTAGTTCTGCAAACTTTACATAATCAAGTTTATTGGAATGATCTTTAATGTTACCTTAAAATCTATTTAAACTTGTTTCATGCCCTTCTGGTTTTCTAATAGACAAACATTTTTTTTTGTTAACTGAGACCTATTCCTATGCTAGCATGTTTTCAGTAGACCTTGTCTTATTTGCTATTCTCCCTTTTCTGTGATTATCAACATATGTATCCCCCATTATATTCAAGTAATTATTTATATGGCATTAGGTTAGACTTGACTGAATTTAGACCCTTAAATGTCAACTAGTGCAACCTATGCCTGTTTGCAAACTTATTTTCCTTTTCCTGTGATGTTTGTCTATGTTATGCTTTGCTACTGAACCGCGCTGAATTTTGTTGGTCTACTTGACAAGTTGTGCTCTATGTGCATTCTAGGAATTTATGTCCATTCTCTTTACTTGTTATTCCGGTGTTCTGCATTCTTATTCTTAGCCAGCTGCAAGCCAAGGCTACCTAGGTTCTTTGTTGGCCTCCCCAGTGTGAGCACTGCTCGGGATCTGATTGAGGTCCTTGTGAACTCTGACACACTAGGAGCTTGGCTCTAGTCATTCCTTTAACCTCAAAAACTATCCTTAGTGCTCTGCTTCCCTATCATGTACTATGCTTTCTGTTGGTTGTTCCAAGTGATGCAACACTTGGTTCTGTGGTTCATTGAAAGGGGTTTGAACTCCCCTATGGACCTGTGATCGTGTGGTACGCTATGTCACAAGTATTGAAGGCCCAACATGGTTGGGTATTACTTGTTCTAATTGGGCCTGCTACATGCCTGTTTAGTGTCATGTAATATTACTACTTTCTTATTAATTTGGGTCTGTAATAATATCATTGTATAAACGATTGGGGTGTTAGTAAAAAGGGATGGGGTATATTTTAATATTATGGGTAGATGACATGCCTATAGGATTGAATGATGCACCTGCCTTATGATGTTCATTCTCTATGAACACTGTAGAAAGCATGCCATTAGGAAAAACACACACTTGCACTACTTGATTATTAGCAAGTATGGGCTCAAATGCCTCAATAGAAAACCATGCTTGTAGGAAATACATGTCGTTAAATTCTCTCTTAATTTGCATTACGACATCATATCCACTAGAGATCATACCTATAGGACTCTAATCATGACATGTGTTATGGTATTGCATTGTTCATCTAGAAAACCTTCCTATAGGGTTTAACGATAAAATCAGACTCCCAAATGTCAATCGTTAGAAATCCTGCCTATAGGATGCCACTGGTCGCCTTAATAACTGGTAATGACGCCCATTTTAAACAATGTTCATCACTCGCTTAGGCCATTATCAAGTGTATGAGTAATTCTAATTTTTCACTCCCCCTATTACATAAATCACCTAGGCGCAACAATTATAGGATTAATAATTGAAGAATTTGCCTTCTCAATAATCAGGGTGTAATAACCTATGCAATCCTGTCTATGGACCTCGCTGGCTCCTAAAATCACTTGCATGCATTGATTCTTATCACCTAAAAATCATGTCTATAGGGAGTTAATTCTTTAATCAAAACTGCAAACATGGAAATCTGCTTCGCGTGCATTTGCTGTCAAATTTTGGAGGCTAATTTGAGCCTTTAACTACCTATATGTGAAGTCCAACATGTTTTGTGTGTCGCCTAGTTTTGACATTTTCTTAGCAGCCTAGGTAAATTCTTGAACCACCTAAAATATAGGTCCAGTGCCTCTTGGATCATAGATATGGGATGGGTAGTGCACGCATAAGGCACGACTTATAATTGAACTAGTGCATTTTAGGTAACAATTTAAAGATAGTAATCGGGTGGCAGGAGATGATAGTTTGTACATGCTGAATAATACGAGTAACACCCCATCTCGAGGGAGTTATGAAGTTATTATTTATGTTGCACGGGGTGATCCATTATGCTAAGAAAACATAGGAGCCCCCATCTTATTCTTTTTTAATCAAGTGTTTGTACTTATTTACGCAAAGTCTTTTAATAATAAAATTCACATACTTCTTACTTTCTATATATTTGTTTATCCGACTAATTCATATAGTTCAAGTTCGGTCGGGACCCACAGTTGTGGAACTCGAAGAGTGCCTAACATTACTCTTCGAGGTAATTTCGAGCCCTTACCCGGTCTTTGGTGATGCAAACTAGTCAAACCTGAGTCATGTGTAAAAATAGGTGCCCTAACACACCTTAAAATCGTTATGTGGATACTATCCTCTTTTAATACCTCCTTAAAAGAGTTGTCATATGTCGAAACCCGATTTCGCGAGAAAAAGGGGCGCGAAACCGCATTTTCGTACGTTAAAGTTTCGTCGTAAGCTAATCGACATAAGTTCGGGAATGAGATTATTTTGAGATTATAGGCATTATTCTATTTCAAACAAGTGATAAGTAAATTCGTGAATGTGAGAGGGTAAGCAAATCGAAGAAAATGAATTTCGTCGAAGTTTGACATTTTGAGATAAAATACAGTCTAAGCTATAATACCCCGTATTTATGGACTAGTGCCATACAAGGTACCACATGACCATGCGAGTAAGGTGTATAAGGTGTATTAAAAGTGAGTGGTATTTTAAGTAATTTGAGATAATACTTAATTATATGGATAATTGAGTAATTATTGGTCAGTGGGAGATTAACAAGATAATCAAGAAGATTAGTGAATAATTAATGAATTATTTGGATAAGATCAAGGCTCCCAACGTGGCAGCCCATAAGGTTGTATAAGAAAACCAAATAATGACTCTTAGTGTAGGAAGATAGGTGGCATTTTAAGAGATTTTTGGGTGGCTAAAATAAGCCTTATCAAGTGGGTCCCACACCACTCTAACAAGGGACCTTTCTAACATATTCATTCACTTAGAAAAGATAGCATAACGTATCTACTATGGCAACATAGATAGCTTCAATAAAATTTCACACGAAGATATACCGTAATAGCAACGAGATTTGCAATTCTAAGAGAGTACGGTACAATCTTCCCAAGAATATCATACGGATTTTTTCCTACTCCAGGTATGTTAAGTCTAAACCCTTCCTTCATTTTGGCATGACCTGGTAATTACATGTGTTTGATAACGAGGCATAATGAGAAGTTCCTACTCCCAAATTTATATTCATTATTTGTCACGACCCCAAATCCTAAACTGGCCGTGATGGCGCCTATCGTGGAACTAGGCTAGCCAATAATCATATATTTACAGTTTCTTTCCAAAATCTCAACCCCTAAAACCCGGAGTCACTTTGTCATGAGCATCTAAGAGAAATATGCCAAAAGGTATACTATTATAATACAAAACCTCTGAACGAATAGCTAGATACAACAAAGAAGAGAGAACAGAGATGTTGCGGACACTGAACAGCTACCTCTATATCCTGAACTCCGGCTACGCACGGAATAGATAGCTAATGCTCGGTATCTGCACCTAAATCTGCACATAGGGGTGCAGGGAGTAATGTGAATATGCCAATTCAGTAGTAATGAAAATAAATCAAGTCTAAGCGGCAAGAAACACATAAAAATCAATATCATCAATTCACAATATGCACAGCCTTTCTTTCCAACAGTATATACATAGATATATGAAATCATCCTGCCTTAAAACCAACTTCGGAAAAATCCTTTGAAAAATGTATTTTTCAACAATTTCAAACCGAAAGATTTAGTGTAAAAATGAAATAAATCATAAGTAGCCCCTCGGGAAAAAACATGAATCATAAATCGCCCCTCGGGCAGAACATCACTCAGCACCTAACAGCCACTCAATATCAGCCCCTCGGGCAACCTCACTGTCACTCATGCCCCCCAATCACTCATCACTCGGCACTCAGCACTCAGCACTCAGTAGGTACATGCGCTCGCTGGGGGTGTGTACAGACTCCGGAGGGGCTCCTTCAGCCCAAGCGCTAATATCAAGCAACCTCGTGGCGTATCATATCCTCACAATCAGGCCCTCGGCCTCACTCAGTCAGAACCTCTCAAAAGCCCCTCGGGCGTATCAGTAAAACGAGGTACTCGACCAGAAACATCATTTTATATCTTAAAATAGAGTAAACCAGGCTGAGTTTCGAGAATAGTAAGCACAATGTGACTAAGTGTAAATCATCAATAAACAGTGAGGAAATAGCAGTAAAAATCCCCCAAGGGGTCTAAACAAGTCGGCACGAGGCCCAAAACATGGCTTATAGCCCAAATATAGCAATAGTCATTAGAACACAGTCTAACGTATGATTTAGAGTAAAATACGCAACTTAATAGTTTCCACGGAGAGGACCAAGTCCAATCCATAAATCCGTATGCGCCACATACTCGTCATCCGACATGTGCGCCATTCTAAAAAAACAGTGAGATATATGTAGTCCGGGGATTCATGACCTCAGGACAAGAATTATAACCATTACTTACCTCCACCGGGCCACAACACTAATCCGCGATGCTCTTGCCCCTCAAATTGGCTCCCGATTGCCCCGAATCTAACCAAAACCAGTTTAACATCATCAATATATGCTAAAGGGACACAACCCAATCGAAAACTATCAATTTATACAAAAATCTCAAAATTAATCCAAACCCGAGCTCCGGGCTCATGTCTCGGAATCGATATAATTTACATCACTAGAGACCTCGTCCTCCCACAATTATACACATACCAAGAACACCATAGTCAAACCACAATTGCCTACCCAAATCGCCAAAAGAATTTTCCAAACCTCGTCCCATTTTTTCCAAACTTTTTCTACTTTAATCCTTCAAATTACAAGCATAATCCGAACAAAATAGCATAGAAACGACTTTTATAATCCGGGAACTTACCTCCACTGAAGACCCTCGAATTATTTCTTCAATTTGCTCTCAATTATGATCCAACCGCATGAAACAATGGTAGAATAACCAAAATTTTGCGGAGGAACTCTTTTATACTATTCTGCCCAGTTAATCCGCACCTGCGGACCTTTCCTCGCACCTGCGATCGCAGGTATGCACCTGCAAAATCCCACTAACAGACCAAATTCTCGCACCTGCGATCTCTCCGCACCTGTGGCTTCGCAGGCGTGGTCAACTCTTTGCACCTGCGGACTCCTTCGGCCTAGCCTCCTTTCGCACCTGCGCATGGACCTTCGCTCCTGCAGCATCGCACTTGCGGCTGCCCATCCGCAGGTGCAGCCACACCAGTAGATTTACACCAGCAGCCATTTGCTACAAATTTCCTAAGTTCAAACCCCCGCCAACTATCCGAAATCAATCTCGAGCCCCTCGGGGCCCCAACTAAACATACCAACACACCCCGTAGAATCATTCAAACTTAGTCGAGACTTCGAAACACCAAAAACAACATGAAAACACCAAAATTACATCAAATTCAAACCTATGAACTTTGAAACTTCTAAATTTCGCCAACGATGCCGAAACCAACCAAAACACCTCCGATTGACTTGAAATTTTGCACACATATTCAAAATGACATTACGGACCTGTTCCAACTTCTGGAATTCCATTCCGATCCCAATAGCCTATTTTCCACAGTCGACCGGAAATCGCCAAATACTAACTTTTGCCAATTCAAGTCTTATTCTACACCGGACATCAAAACTTCATTCTGAACGCACATCTAAGTCCCAAATCACCTAACGAAGCTATCCGACCATAAAATCTGCATTTCGAGGTCGTTTACCAATAAGTCAACTCTCAGTTGACTTTTTCAACTATTAGGATACTTTAAGAGACTAAGTGCCTGAACCCAAACCAACTGATCCAACACAACATAAACAGGCTAAGCAATATATGATAAAGCAGAAATGGGGAAAACGGGGTTAATCTCACGAAACGACCGGCCAGGTCATCACATCCTCCCCCTCTTAAACAAATGTTCGTCCTCGAACGGGTCTAGAAATATACCTGGAGCCTCGAACAAGTGAGGATATCTGTCTCGCATCTCCCGCTCGGTCTCCCAGGTGGAATCCTCCACCGGCTGCCCTCTCCATTGAACCTTCACTAAACCTATATCCTTAGACCTCAGCTTTCTGACATGTCAACCCAAAATAGCCACTGGCTCTACCTCATATGACATATCACCCTCGAGCTGAACCGTGTTGAACTTAAAAACATGAGACGGGTCACCAACATACTTCCGGAGCATCGAAACATGGAACACCAGATGAATACTCGCCAGGCTGGGAAGCAAGGCAAGTCTATAAGCCACCTCCCTAATACTCTGAAGCACCTCAAATGGACCAATGAACCTGGGACTAAGCTTTCCCCTCTTCTCGAACCGCATTACACCCTTCATGGGTGACACCTTCAGCAACACCTTATCCCCAACCATGAAAGACACATCCCGGACCTTCCAGTCCGCATAGCACTTTTGCCTAGACTGCGCCATGTGAAGCCACTCCTGAATCAACTTCGCCTAACCTAACGCATCCTGAACTAGGTCTGTGCCCAATAGTCTAGCCTCGCCCGGCTCAAACCAACCAACCGGAGATCTGCCCCTCCTACCATATAAAGCCTCAAACGGAGCCATCTGGATACTCGACTGATAGCTGTTATTATATGCAAACTCCGATAGTAGAAGAAATTGATCCTATGAACCCCAAAAATCAATGACACATGCACGCAACATATCCTCCAAAATCTGAATGGTACGCTCCGACTGCCCGTCGGTCTGAGGATGAAATGTTGTGCTCAACTCGACCTGAGTACCCAACTCTCTTTGTACGGCTCTCCAAAACTGAGATGTGAATTTAGTACCTCTGTTGTAAATGATAGAAACCTGAACCCTATGCAATCGGACAGTCTCCCAAATATAAATCTCAGCTAACGCTCCCAAGAATAAGTAGTACCAACATGAATGAAGTGTGCAGACTTGGTCAGCCGATCCACAATAACTCATATAGCATCAAACCTCCTCGAAGTCCATGGTAATCCACTCCCACTTCTACTCCGGAATATCAAATCTCTGAAGCAATCCACCTGGTCTCTGCTGCTCATACTTAACCTGCTGATAGTTGAGACACCGAGCCACAAACTCAATAATATCTTTCTTCATCCGCCTCCACCAAGAATGCTTCCTCAAATCCTGATACATCTTTGCGGCACTCGGATGGATGGAATACTGTGAACTATGGGCCTCATCTAGAATCAAATCTCGAACTCCATCTACATTGGGCATGCAAATCCGGCCCTGCGTCCTCATGACCCCATCATCACCAATAACCACATCTCTCGCATCACCGCGACGGACCCTGTCCTAAAGAACAAGCAAATATGGACCATCATACTGGCGTGCTCTAATCTGATCGTAAAGAGAAGATCTGGAGGCTACACAAGCCAATACCCACGGGGGCTCTGATAGATCCAATCTCACCAACTGACCCGCTAAAGCCTGAACATCAAGGGCTAATGGCCGCTCTGCTACTGGAAGGTAGGCTAGACTCCCCAAACTCTCTGCTCTGCGACTCAGGGAATCGGCCACTACATTGGCCTTCCTCGAATGATATAAAATAGTGAGGTCATAATCCTTGAGAAGCTCCAACCACCTCCTCTGGCGCAAATTCAGATCCTTCTGCTTAAGCATATGTTGCAAACTACGGTGATATGTGAAAATCTCACAATGCACTCCATACAAATAATGACGCCAAATCTTCAAGGCGTGAACAATAGCTGCTTGCCCAAGATCGTGCACTGTATAATTCTTATCGTGCACCTTCAACTACCTGGACGCGTAGGCAATCACCCTACCGTCCTGCATCAAAATCGCTCCAAGGCCAACTCTCGAGGCATCACAGTAAACTGTATACGAACCTGAACCTTTAGGCAAAATCAATACCGACGCTGTAGTCAAAGCTAACTTGAGCTTCTGGAAGCTCTCCTCACACTCCTCAGTCCACCTGAACAGAGCACCCTTCTGGGTCAGTCTGTTCATAGGTGCTGCAATAGATGAAAACCTCTGTATGAAACGGCGGTAGTACCCTGCCAAACAAAGGAAACTGCAAATATCAATAGCTGATGACGGTCTAGGCCAACTCTGCACCGCCTCTACCTTCTTCGGATCAACCTGAATACCCTCACTTGACACCATGTGCCCTAAGAATGCTACTGAATCAAACCAAAACTCACACTTTAAAAATTTTGCATACAATATCTTCTCTCTCAAGGTCTGAAGCAAAACTCTCAAATGCTGCTCATGATCCTCCCGAGATCGGGAATACACCAAGATATCGTCAATAAACACGATGACGACAGAATCCAGATAAGGCCGAAATACACTGTGCATCAAGTGCATAAAGGCTGCTGGGGCATTGGTCAGCCCAAATGACATAACCAGGAACTCATAATGACCATATCTAGTCCTGAAAGCAGTCTTCGGGATGGCTGGCCCCCGAATCTTCAACTGATGATAGCGGAACGCAAGTCAATCTTGGAAATACCCTAGGATAGATGACTGATTAAACAAGTCATCTATACGAGGCAAGGGATACTGATTCTTCACCGTAACTCTGTTCAGCTGCCGATAATCAATACACATACGCATAGAACCATCCTTCTTCTTTACGAACAACATTGGTGCACCCCAAGGTGACACACTAGGCCGTATGAACCCCTTATCTAGGAGTTCCTGAAGCTGCTCCTTTAATTCCTTTAACTCCGCTGGTGCCACACGATAAGGTGGAATAGAATTAGTCCGGGTACCTGACACCAAGTCAATACCAAAATCAATGTCCCTGTCAGGTTGCATGCCTGGCAGGTCTGCAGGAAACACGTCCGGAAAGTCACGGACCACAGGAACCGAATCAATAGCGGGAGTCTTACCACTGACATCCCTCACAAAATCCAGATAAGGTAAACAACTTTTCTCAATCATGCGCTGAGCCTTCAGGTAGGAATCACCCTGCTAGGCATATACTCAGAAGAACCTCTCCATTCAACCCCCGAACATCCTGGCATAGCTAATGTCACAGTCTCAGCGTGACAATCAAGAACATCATGACACGGAGATAATCAATGCATGCCTAATATCACATCAAAATCGACCATGCTGAGTAACAGTAGGTCCACTCGGGTCTTCAGACCCCCAATAGATATCATACACGACCGATACACATGGTCCACAACAACAGTATCGCCCACCGGAGTCGACACATGAACAGAGGTAACTAGAGACTCACAGGGCATATCAAGAAAACTGGAAAAATATAAAGAAACATAGGAATATGTAGAACAAGGGTCAAATAAAGCCAAAGCATCTCGGCAACAGACTGAGACAATACATGTGATCACTGCATCGGAGGCCATATCATCTGGCCTGGCTGGAAATGCATACATACGGGCCTGACCTCCACCTGCTCGACCTCCCTCTCTAGGGCGGCCTCTAGCTAACTGACTACCACCCCTGGCTGCCTGGGCGGGTGGTGAAGTAACTGCAGCTAAAGTCGAGGGCTGTCCCCTCAGCTGAGAAGAACCACCGGAAAGACGGGGACACTGACTCCACATGTTCCCGAACTCTCCACACTCAAAACAACTCCCTGGAGCTGGAGGCAGGGACTGATAAAAACCCCTGGCACTAGAACGGCCACTGGAAGACTCATGCATGTCACACCTACTTTTTCACCGATAGGGGTGGGATAGGGGAGTTTTTCATATTTAAGTGACATAATCGAATTTGGGATTATTTATTTAATCTTTAGAGTCGTCACCCGGATTTTTTACGGTGTTCCGAGAAACAATTTATTTTTAATATCCCAAATCGAGGAAATTTTGACTCTGTTTAAAATGTATGCGAACCAGAAATCCAGGTAAGAAATTTTGTTAACCCAGGAGAAGGTGTTAGGCACTCCCGAATTCTATGGCTCTAGCACGGTCGCTTAACTATTAATATTTGGCCTAATTATCTAATTATTTACATATTTTAAACCTATTGTGCATTTTTAGCCTTCTTACTTTTTAGCCGCTTTTAATATTTATGGATTTATCTTAAAACAAGTCACGATGGCATGCACTTGTCATTTTTGGACACATCGTAAATGCGCCACATGAAATGCACTCGCAATTTACGACGTGTTAATTGTTCATTATTGTTCAAAGTTATGGTCGGATCACATGAAATGCACTCTCGAATTCGAACATATACTAGCTCTAATATTAACTCTGGATTCTAAAAATAATTTATTAAATTGGACCTGGTATTAACTTTATAAAACAAAGCCAGTTCAATTCTATTCAACTAAAAATAATTTAGCCTAAAAATAATTGGCTAGAATATTAACTAAAAACAGAGATCTCAAACTCACTCTCATGTACTAACCAAATATCCCTCATTTCATCTCAATATCAAACTTGAATAACAACATCATGTTAATGAACTTAAATCAAATCAACTATTAGCTAACCGCAAAGTAATTAATTATTTCTTTTTGAATTTCTCTTTCCTTGATAACTTATATCTATTTTAAATATATTGATTTAAATGAACACTAACCAAAACATTATGAATCTTGCATCAAACACATCACTGAAATAGCTCAAAAAATGCATTTAAAAGTAAAAGTCCACCTCCAGATACCATGAGGTGCAGAAATACATATACACAAAAAATCATTCAAACAACATATAAGAAAAACATGAAACAGAGCTAAAAGAGAAAAGGAAATTGACTTCTATTATCTCAGAAAATTCAACTGCGCTACATGGCCGGAAAATAGAACCTTGACCATAGATAAACGGCAATGGATACCTCGACTTGGACCAACATAAAATTCACAACCAAAGACTCGGCCCCTCTGTTCAAATCTAGCAAAGACGATGAAACTAGCGCAGAGAGTGTTTGTGAAAAAGCTTACATGGAAATGAGTGGTGGTTTTATGGAGCCATGTGTTCCGACGTGAAGCTGAAACTAAGGCTATTCCATGGCCAAAGATTAGAGAAGGAATAAGTTCTTTGTGATATTAGGAAGGAGTTGGTAAGTCGTTTCTACAGCGAGCTCTATGGAGGAGGGACCTTCGGTATTCTTCCTCTATGTACGATTAAGAATGATTGGATTGGATTGTGGATGATGCAAATTGGTGTTTAATTTGGACAATGAATCTAGTGCAAATGAGGTCTTTGGACGGTGGTCTTGTGTTTGGTTTTAGTGCTGGAAATATAAGCTATTTTTATGGAGAAAATGAGGATTCCCATGGTGGTGTGGCTCTACAGATGGACTTTTTGGGATGAAGAGGCTGCGGCGGTACTATTTTTTTTTTTTTGGGTATCTCATTCGGTCTAGGTTTAGGTCTAAGAAAATGCGGTTTTTAAAGAGGGGATTTGGTTGGGCCTGGGATTTTGGACCCTAAAATTAGGTCAATTTGAAATAAAAGGTCAAATTATTCTTTAAAAAATGGCCACCCTACTAGTAATTGAATTTATTTTGCAGAAAGACTATTTAGCATTCTGATTAATTAGACTAATTGATTAAAGCTAATGAATATTTTTGTGACTATTTATATATTAACCTATCAGTTAAAGAGTATTTATTTTCTAAAATTCAAATTAAACCTGAGATGACATGTAATGAAAAATGTGATAATTTTTATGATTTGTCTAAAATTTTAAAATATTAAACCTACCTGAAACACAACTAGATAAATAAAAACTCCTAAAATTTATTGAAATTATCTTTTGATCTATTTTTAGGAGTTATTCCATGTGGGGAAAAATTAGGTGCTCACAGCTGCCCCTCTTTGCTCGAGAACACGAAGAGTTTTCGGGCAAAGATGAAGTGAGCAATTACAAACATTTTTTTCCCGTTTGGTACTCCATTTGGAAGCAATTTGAAAAAGGTTTGACCGAACCTTGCTTCGGAGATTGCCTACATATCCTTGTCTATAAAGGAATCAGGTCAGTGTAGTTCTGGAAGTTTTGAAGTGATGGAGTGATGAGTTCGAGAGTCGAGCGAGGTTCCGTTCCGTCGAGGTTCCGGTCCGTGGTCCCGATCTTACATCAAAACCAAATTAAATAAATTAAAGACTAACTAAGCCTATCAGCTATGAGTTATAAGATTCCTATCTATGAGTCTTCTGAAGCTTGATCTTGAGTCTTGAAATGGTCTTCATGCAGACTTTAGATTTGAACATTGATGCTTGTTAGCTGTAGATGCTGGTTTCATCTTCTTGTCCTCCGGATCAAGGCAGGATATACAGAACAGATGACTTCAATCTCGTCCTAAATAGTCCACGCCTTCCCCACTTCGGCACTTTGGATTCAACCTTCTCTTTCTCTCTTTTATTCTGGATCGAAACTTCTTCTTTTGGTCGTCTCGAATCCATTATCCTAAATTGTAATCTGCGCAAAATCAAAAACAAACGAACGAAATTTTCTGCCCCAGTTTTCACCAGGAAAATTTCGCGAGTTATTGTAATAAAATCTATGCTACTTTATTATTGAAAGCAATGAAAAGCCGAGAATTATGTACCCGGAGTGAATGCAGACTAGGGGGTGGATACCTTATGCCTAAAAGTAAAATCAACTAGGCAAGGGAGATCGTATGTCTAAAATATAATCAACTAGGGATTGGAAACTATATGTTGGAAAGAAGACTAGGAAGTGGAGACCCTATGTCCAAAAATAAAATCAACTAGGGATTGGAGACCCTATGTTGGAAAAGCGACTTGGGAGTGGAGACCCTATGTTGGAGAAGCAACTAGGGAGTGGAGACCCTATGTCTAAAAACAAAATCAACTAGGGAATGGAGACCCTATGTTGGAAAATGAGACTACTGAATTGTGTATCTATGCTAAAATGAATCATGAAGGATTGCCCCAATGCTTATTTTCTGAGGACATAAATAAACTTTTTTTTTTTAACAAGACTTCTTTTTTTTTTTAAAAAGATTTATCCTAGGAGAAAATTCATCAGACTAGGTTTTCTTGTCTTAGGAGAAAGATTCATCAGACTAGACGTCTATCCTAGGAGAAAGTTCATCTTACTAGGTTCTTTTTTTTTTTTTTTTTTTTTTGTATCTTAGGAGAAAATTCTTCAGAATAAGGCATTTATCCTAGGAGAAAGATTCATCAGACTAGTGTTTTTTAATATCTTAGGAGAAAGATTCATCAAACTAAGATTTTTATCCTAGGAGAAAGTTTATCAGACTAGGTCTTCTATCTTAAGAGAAAGATTCATCGGACTAAGATTTCGATCTTAGGAGAAAATTCATCAGACTAGGCCCTTTTTTTGTTAGCTTAGGAGAAAGATTCATCAGATTAAGATTTATGTCCTAGGAGAAAGTTCATCAAACTAGGTCCTTTTTTATTTTATTTTATATCTTAGGAGAAAGATTCATCAGACTAAGATTTTAATCCTAAGAGAAAGTTAAGCAGGCTAGGTTTTCTATCTTAGGAGAACGATTCATCAGACTATGATTTTAATCCTAGGAGAAAATTCATCAGACTAGGTCCCTTTTTTTTATCTTAGGAGGAAGATTCATCAGACTAAGATTTTGATCCAAGGAGAAAGTTCATCAGACTAGGTCTTCTATCTTAGGAGAAAGATTCATCAGACTAAGATTTTGATCCAAGGAGAAAGTTCATCAGACTAGGTCTTCTATCTTAGGAGAAAGATTCATCATACTAAGATTTTGATCCTTGGAGAAAGTTCATCAGTCTAGGTCCCTTTTTTTGTTATCTTAGGAGAGAGATTCATCAGACTAAGATTTCGATCCTAGGAGAAAATTCATCAGACTAGGTCTTTTTTCATTGTTATCTTAGGAGAAAGATTCATCAGACTAAGATGTTTATCCTAGTAGAAAGATTCATCGAACTAGGTTTTCATCCATTTCAAACCTTATTTTGTCATAGTTTTTATGTTCCTCTCGTCATGGCCCTCCATCAATCCCGCTTCCCCCTCTTTTTTTTGTTGTGTATCTATGTGTATTGACTTTAAGGAGCGAGCTTTGTGAGATTCCTGAAAGTACAAGAAGGAGGGGGGGTTAATTGTAACTGATTTAAAATTCTTGGTTGACTAAGTGTAAGTTTAGTCGACTAGACTTTGCATAGTGAATAATTTCAGTAGGAATGAACTAAATGAACAGAAAGGTAAAGAAGGCACATGAGTTTTTATACTAGTTTGGTACCTACGTCCAAATCCCTTGGGTCACAAAGGTTCTCTTAGATCATTGATAATTAATTACAGTAGTGATGGTTTTAGTACGTTCACCATCAACAATGTACAAACACAATGATTTTTGCAATGTTGACACAACTTTCGTTTTGTGTTCTAACTCTTCCTATCTTGTGTGACACTTATAGACTCGGGAATACAGTGTTTGTACTAAGAACTAGAAAGGCTTAGAAACAAATTGTGTAGCTGCGTGAATCATCTTCTTAAGTTAGCAAATCTTCTTATAGGAGAGTTTGAATAGCCGTTGCAAATTGATCATTGATTGAGGCACAAAATCTTCTAAGAGATTTGACCCAAGGAGTGCCTCCGAATCCTACACATGAGATGGGCTGGATTCGTTTACGACCTTCCCCCTTGCATATCCATGTTCTAAGGAGTGATTTGTGGCTTTGATTTGGTTGATCAGTTTTTAGTATCTTCAAATTCTAATTTAGTCCTTCAAGTATGGCCTGATATTCTTTAGAAACTGCACTTGATATGATTCCTTCTTGAGAGCCTCGATGTCATTTGATTTAGCCTTTAGCACCAGGACTTGATTTTGTTTCCTTTTTTATGGCGTTGAATTCCTTTGATTTAGCATCGTTCATGTTGCCTTTGATCTTGTTTCCTTTATTATGTATTTACCAGAAAGACTTCCTTTGAAGTAGCAACTTCCTAATTTCCTGCAATCAAATGGATACAATTAGATTTGCACTATTGTCATTATTGAAAGATAGGAGTAACAATCTTCCCTTTTTGATGATGACAATCAAAACAGAGTAAACATATCTCTTTCATAGCTTAAGATACCTGCTCCCCCTGAGTTGTTACTTAGATTTCCTCATCACTGCTCCCCCTGAGTTGTTTCTCTGGTTTACTCATCAAGTTTTCTCCCCCTTTGACATCAATCAAAAAGGAAAAAAAACACAAGTGCAGACAGAACATACATAATAAATTAGATAATAGATAGAGCAGTTAGGGTAGCGGAGGTTATGCCTTCCGCAGAGGCACAGAATGATGGTTCTTATAGACCAACACAACAAGAAGTCACAAAATAAAAGCAAGCAAAAAAAAAATTGTTTCAGGGTGTTGATCACTTTGGTGCAGAATGAGTCATAGGACGTTTCACCTTCTTTGGTGATTTTGTCCGTCTTTTCTGTCATAGAGTTGAATGCCCTGATCCCTTGCCTCCTCGTGGTTCTCATGTCCATCTTGAGCTTGGACACATCTTTACCTGTTTCTTTGGTGACTTCCCTGATTTTGTCCATCTGTTCTTTCATTGTAATGAGCATGATTTTAACCCATCTAGATTTTGCTGAATCTTTTGTAGGTTGTTAGTGGCAGGCGACTCACTCTCTGCTGGTTTAGTAGGTGCTTCAACCTTTACTGGAGCACTTTCAACTTTGTCACGCCTGACCCATCCATGTTACTTAAGGTGTAACCATCATAGCAAAGATTGTCTTATCATAAGTACTGGCAATGTGCTTGGGCTATAAAGGTGCCAAATCAACCTTCATGACTTCAAGAATATATGAGACGAGAAAACCATACGGTAGACAAGCAACAGCAGAGGACATATCCCTGAACTTTCAAGCATATACTGACAAATCCACACAAACCAGTCAAGCCTTTTATTTTTCACAAGACAGTAAAGAACAAAAATATCTCTAGTAGTCAATGTGCTGAGGGACCCAGTTCTAGGAAGTAATTGGTGGCTATCATGTGGGCTAAAATCCGGTATTCAAACTTGAGATTTTTAGGACCAATGGAGGGTTATCAAGCACAAAAGCTTTTGCCTCTTCTAAGGAAACTTCAAAGTCTTTTGGCCAGGAATTTTGCACAAAAACTTCATAACCATGAAACTTAGCAGAAAATATATTCTCAAACTGATAGGAATCAAGAACAATATGAGTGCCTAAAACCACGGACTCCAAGTCATCTTTGTCATTAACAAACATATTGGCATATAACATTCTCACAGGCTCTTCATGCACATAATTTCCAATAGTATCAAACAGAGGAGAAAGACGTCGAAAGTCAAATATAGCAATCACATCACACTACATATTTTTCATAAGAGAGAGACTTAAAGAGAGTCCATAAGCCATATATTTGGACTTATAGCACTCAAATCTTGTTTTCTCACTTGGTCCATAGAAGTTTAGTTTGTCTTCTGGCCCAAAATATGTGTTTTCCAATTTCCCTTTCTTGCATGCAAGCTTTTTGGGGGTTTACTCCATAGGCCTTTTTCCTGTATTTTTCTGGCTAATAGGTAGATCCTCTGATGATTCACTGTGTTCATTTTCAGTTTTGAGGAAGTCTGAGTCGAGGGATGATTCTAGGTCTACGGTTTCTTCGGGGTTGTGGGTTTTCTGAAATCCTCTGCTTCGTCTTATGGAGGTTGAAGATGAGAGGTTTCTTTTTGCCATGGTAGGGTAATTTTGTGAGAAGAGATGAAGAATGAGAAGGAAAAGGGGGTAGTTACCTAGGATTTTGGAAAGTTGAAGGGTTGCATCGGTTAAGGGAAAAACCAGGCTCAGAATGAAGTGACACTTCTGCGGAGTTGCTTCGGGGGCACCCACGGAAGTGTAATAATTACACTAACATCAAAGTTAATACATTCATAAATTAAGAAAATTTAAGTAAGGAAGTAAAATATTTTATATAGATATGAAAGTTTTATTTTATAAATTAGGCATAATGCCAATCTTTTTACGCAGTAAACAAAATCTTTCTTCCAAAAGAGGTTTTGTGACAATATCAGCAAGTTGAGACTCCGTACTAATGAATTCTAATACAATATCACCTTTTGCAACATGATCACGGATAAAATGATGCTTGATTTCTTTATGCTTTTCCCTAGAGTGATGCACAGAATTTTTGACAACCATATAGCACTAGTATTATCACAGAATATAGCAGTACAGGTAAGAGAGAAATCATAATCGAGAAGTTGATGCATGATCCAAAGAACTTGTGTACAACAACTTCCAACAGATAAATATTTTTCTTCAGTAGTTGACAAGGCAACACAATTTTGTTTCTTGCTATGCCAAGAAATTAGTTCATTTCCCAACAATGCCATGTGCCACTAGTACTTTTCCGGTCAATCCTATCACCTACAAAATTTGCATTTGAAAACCTTTTAAAACAAAATTGTTAGAGTGAGAATGCCATAGACCTAATTCAGTGGTCCCAATAAGATATCTAATAATGTGTTTAACTGCAGTAAGATGGGGATTCTTTTGGAGCCGACTGAAACCTTGCACATTTACAAATACTGAACATTATATCTAGTTGAGTAGCAGTGAGATATAATAAAGATTCAATCATTCCTGTATACATTGTTTCATCCACACTTTTTCCATTATTGTCTTTTTCAAGCGTAGGTGTTGGACTCGTTGGAGTTCCAATGTACTTTGCATTCTCCATACCAGACTTCTTTATAAGTTTCGCGGTGTACTTGGTTTGGATGATAAAGGTCCCTTTAGGAGATTGTTTGATTTGAATCCAAGAAAGAAAGTTAGCTCTCCCATCATGCTCATTTCGAATTTTCCTTTCATAGTATGAGCGAATTCTCCACATAGTACAGAGTTAGGGCTTCCAAAAATAATATCATCAACATAAATTTGATTAATAAGATTATTTGAATTTGAGTGCTTAATAAATAGGGTTGTGTAGATATTACCTCATTTGAAACCTTGATTTAGAAGGAAAGAACTTAATCTTCCATACCAGGCTCGGGGAGCTTGATTGAGTCCGTATAGAGCTTTAGACAACTTGAATACATGATTTGGGAAGCTGTCACTTACAAAGCCAGGAGGTTGCTTCACATATACTTCATGCGAGATGTACCGATAGAAAGGCACTTTTTACATTCATTTGAAATAGTTTGAATCCTTTATGAGCAGCAAAAGCAAGCAATATTCAAATAGACTCCAATATTGCTACAGGTGCAAATGTTTCATCGTAGTCAATTCCCTCTTGCTGAGAGTAACCTTGAGCAACTAGCGTGCTTTGTTACAAACCACTTGACCAGATTCATTCAATTTATTTCTGAAGACCCATTTATTTCCTACAATGGAACCATTTGATGGTTTTGGAACCAAATCCCACACTTTATTTGTTTCAAATTGATCAAGTTCATATTTCATAGCTTTGATCCAATAGTCTTCTTTAAGGGCTTCATTCACCTTCTTTGGCTCAAGTTGTGATATTAAGGCCATGTGAGAGTTGAGCTTCTGAGATCTTCTGGAAGTGATACCCTCCTGTGGATTTCCAATGATGAATTTGTGGGGATATCTAGGTTCACTTTTCCATTCGTTTGGAACATTTGTGATTGGCTCATTTTCCTCAGCGGTTGACTGTTCTGCAAAAGAAGAGTCCTGGATTTCAATGTGCTCCTCAGTTGACTGATTCTGCTGACTGGTCGACTCATCTTGACTGTCTTTCAATAGAAATTTTCTCATCTTTAGGAAGTTTTTCGTTCCTTGAGCGAGGGTTAGTTTCCATAAAAACATGAATTGATTCTTCAATGCATATAGTTCTTTGATTCTTCAATGCATATAGTTCTTTGATTCTTCAATGCATAAAGTTCTTTTATTGTAAAATCTATATGCTCTACTTGAGGAAGAATATCCAAGAAATATACCTTCGTCGTTTTTCGATCAAACTTACCCAAGTTTTCTTTTCCATTATTGCGGATGAAGCATTTGCATCCGAATGGGTGGAAGTAACTGATGTTGGGTTTCTTACCATTCCATAGATCATATGGAGTCTTTTTAAGAAGGGGTCAAATTAGACACTTGTTAATAATATGACATGTTGTGCTCACAGCTTCTACCCAAAAGTGCTGAGGTAGAGAGTTTACCACAACCATGGTTCTTGCCATGTCCTGAAAAGTTATATTTTACAATCTACCACTTCATTCTATTGAAGTGATCTTGGCGAAGAGAAGTTTTGAGAGATTCATTGATCATTGCAGAGGTTTTCAAATGCTCTGCTTTCAAACTCTCCTCCGCGGTCACTCCTGATAGTCGAATTGTAGTATCCTTTTACACGTTGAACCTTCTTATAGAAGACTTCAAAATTCCTTAGAGCTTCATCTTTATGACTCAAAAAAATAACCCAAGTGAAACGAGAAAAATTATCTATAATAATAAAAGCATATTTTCTACCACAATTCTAGCAGTTCTAGTTGGACCAAACAAATCCATATGCAAGAGTTGAAAAGGTTTAATAGTAAAACAATGTTTTCGAATTTGAAAGATGAACGAGTTTGTTTTCCTAATTGACATGCATCACAAATATGATCTTTTAGAAAATCTAGTTTTGGAAGACCAATGACAAGATCGCGTTTGGAATGTTTTTGAATAGTATGCATGATAGCATGGCCAAGCTTTCTATGTCATACCCAGGGATAATCAATAATAGATGATAGAAAAATTTGATTACCAAAACTATCTACATGACTGATAGTATAGACATTTTTGTCTCTATTACCAAAAAGAATAACTTTACATGATTCGTCTTCAATAAACCAACCATGTTTTTTCAAAACGAACCTCATAATCATTGTCACATAGTTGAATGATACTAATAATATTGTAACCAAGTTCAACAACCAGGTATACTTCATCTACATCACATGTTGAGTTTAGAGGAACTTTCCTAACTCCAATTACATTTCCTTTTGATTTATCTCCAAAGGTAACTATTCCTCCATCTAGTTAGGTAATCATTTTAAATAATTACTTACCACCAATCATATGTCTGGAACACGCGTTTTCAAGATACCATTCTCCTTTTCAATTTTTCTTGCAGTGTTCCTGTGAAAAATGATTACTTATTTTTAGGTACCCAAGCCTGCTTGGGTCCTGAATGGTTAGATATTTGAGTATTATCTTGACTAGAAGATTTATGTTGCCAGATCCATCTCCCGTTGTTCTTGAACCTGCAATGATTAGAAGTGTGGCCAAGTTTTCTGCAATAAAAACAAGAAGGATTATTGAGATTTTTAGAGCCTCTTTCTGCTCTGATTCTATTCCTGCATTGGTTAGTGTTGTGATCATTTTTGCCACAATAAGAGCATACAGTACAATTTCTAGTTTTAATTAAAAATCTATGAGGAGCAATCTGATTTGATTTAACAGAACTATGACTGGTGGATTTTTTCAATCCATTCAGTTGAAGTTGAAGTTCATTAACTTTATATTGACGCATGTCTCGCTCAATTTCACAGACTTCCAACTTCAAAGCCCAGTCTTTATTTTCTCTTTTGACTTTTCTGAGTTTATTTAGAACTCTCTCAATATCCTCAAGAATAATATCAAAAAATTCTTGGAGTTCGTAATAATTATGACATGTAGGTAGACGTACCTCACTAGTTCCTTCGTTTGTCATAAGACCAAGTTCGCCTAAGTCCTCTTCCTCACTTGTTCCTTCGTCTGTCGCGAGTCCAAGTTTACCTAAGTCCTTATTGTTGTCTTCTTTTATGGCCATAAAACACATATTTGCAATTTTTTCATGGTCAGATTCTTCTTCATCACTCTAAGCTCCAACAGACTTCTTCTTTTGAAAGTTCTTGCTGTGTTTCTTCTTCAGTTCAAGGCATTCAGCCTGAATGTGTCCTTGTTTTCCATATTCATAGCATCTTCCATCATTTTCATCATGTTCTCCTTCCTCTTCCTCTTCCTCTTCCTCTTCATTTTCTAGTTCAGCAACAGTTGCTTTGAATGATACCGTGTTCTTCTTTTCTTGTTGAATCTGCCTGTTTAAGTGAGTTTTTTCCAAAAGAAATTAGATCACCTCTAAGTTAATCATATGATATTTTGTCAAGATCTTGACATTCCAAAGCAATAACTTTGGGTTGCCAAATTGTAGGAAGACTTCTTAGAATTTTTTTGACCCGTTCTCCGCTTTTTATTGGTCTACCAAATGACTTTAAATCTCCAAGGATTTTGCTAAACCGAGAACATTTCCTCTACTGATTCTCCATCTTTCATTTGAAATAATTTATAGTATCGAACTAGAAGATTGATCCTTGTTTCTTTCACTTTGTTGGTTCCTTAATACGTGACATCTAATTTATCCCACATTTCCTTTGCAGTTTCGCAGCTTGATATCTTTTCATATTCTTCTCCACTGATAGCATTGTACAACATTTTTTTTTATTTAGCATTCACTATTATGACGGCTGACTGTTTTCCAGTGTAGTCATCTAAGTCAAGTGGATCAATTCATACTCTGACTTGACTATTTTCATCTTTCTTTGGCGAATTGGAAGATTTCCTTTTTTGATCACGAGCCAAACTATGACATATGACATAGTGTATGTTTCCATACGTACTTTCCGGTGAGAAAAGTGTTGCCCGTTAAAATACAGGGGTCGTACCTGAGAGGTTCCTTCTTGAAATAGTGCTCCAATGACTGTGTTTGATCCCATGATTTTTCCTCACTAGCTGTTAAGCAAAGTTTGCGAGCCTTTATATGATACCAATCAAAAGTACAAGAGGAGAATAAATTGTAACAGATTTAAAAATCTTGGTTGACTAAGTGTAAGTTTAGTCGACAAAACTTTGCACCGTGAATAACTTTAGTACGAATGAACTAAATGAACAGAAAGTTAAAGAAGGTACAACAGTTTTTATACTGGTTTAGTATCGGTATGGTACATATGTCAAGTTCCCATAGGTCATAAGGGTTCTCTTAGATCTTTGATAAATGATTATAGTAGTGATGGTTTTAGTACATTCACCATCAACGACGTATAGCAACAGTGACTTTTGCAATATTGACACAAATATCGTTTTGTGTTCTAACTCTTCTTATCTTTTGTGATACTTGTAGACTCAAGAATATAGTGTTTATACTAAGAACTAGAAAGGCGTAAAAATAGATTGTGTAGTTGCGTGAATCATCTTCTTGAGTTTGCTAGACTTCTTATAGGAGAGTTTGAATAGCCATTTCAAATTGATCTTTGATTGAGGCACAAAATCCTCTAAGAGATGATCCAAGGGGTGCCTCCGAATCCTGCACATGAGATGGGCTGGATTCGTTAACGACCTTCCTCCTTTCATATCCATATTTCAGGGAGTTATTTGTGGCTTTGATTTGGTTGATCAATCTTCAGTATCTTTAGATTCTAATTTAGTCCTTGAAGTATGGCTTGATATTTTTAAGCAGCTACACTTGATATGTTTCTTTCTTGAGAGCGTCAATGTCCTTTGATTTACCTTTAGCGCCTCGACTTGATGTTGTTTCCTTTTTTATGGATTTGACTTCCTTTGATTTAGCATCGTTCATGTTGCCTTTGATATCGTTTTCTTTTAGATGTCTTAACCAGAAGGACTTCCTTTGAAGTAGTGCTACTTCCTAATTTCCTGGAATCAAATGAATACAATTAGATTTGCACTATTGTAATCATTGAAACTTAGGTGTAACACTTTCCATCACTTGTTACTTCTTCAAGATATTCCTAATATAATACTCTTGTCCTTGTTAATAAGGACAATTCAGTAATAATATTAGATAAAATCAATAGGCAAAATATGTATTTTATAGCATCATGTGACAACATTTAGCTTAAGGGAGTGTAGGTCCAATTAACAACTTCAAGTAAATAAAAGTTCTATTAACTCTAATAGTTTCATGGAGCTATAAAATCTTATAGTACAGGTATAGTGTTTACCCTAAAATTTGGATAATAGTTAAACTTATATTGTGGTTTTAAGGATGTGTGACTTCACTCAACACTGATGTATAAATATGAAAGTAAATGACAGAATTGAATTATAAATAAATCAAACTGGCATTCGAAATAAAGCTCCAGGCCTCGAGTCAAGACACCCTCGAACTGATAAGTGCAAAAAATAGTAAAATGGAACAAACTGATGAACAATAATGTAAATGAGAAAGAAAGAGTTGATTTGCTATAATTTCTGTGAACGATAATCCTTTACAAATGATTAGAACTCATCTTTATATAGCAAAGGAATTCTACTTATGGCATAACTCTGATTATAGTAGGAAATCACCTAATTAGGTAATTAACAGCTTCTAATTTGGTCCGTTTTGAGATTTGCACCATGATCCTCAACCAATCACGGATATCTCGCTCTTCCGTTACTAAGCCATATCCGACATTACTCGGAGTTTGTCTCCCTTGACTTCGATTAATACCAACCTCGATCTCGAACTCAATACCTCAGCTCTATGATTTGGCTGAAGTTGACCTTCGATACGACGTACCAGTCTCGATCAAATAGTAAAATCGGGTAGCCCAGGTCTCAATCGTATATAGATATTCCTCTCGTATCTAAGTGTTTACACTTACCCTTTCACGTTGGGACCTCACGATCCTGTCATCATTGACTTTTGTCGTCAATACCACGTGACTTTAGGCCAAATACACACTTCCTTTTGGCGCATAGTTATCATGCTCCTATTCTTCATGAGCAAAGACGAAGGGGTCTTATTCACCCTCGATCACCTCATCAGGTTATACAGCCCTCGTATCTTTCGAGGGTTGATCAAGCCGCAATATCGGGAAACCAGGGTATTATTCTAGAGCACCGACAAGGACGAAGATTGAGGCTGGATGGGTAGATTTGTGCGTGTGAGGACCTCTGATCTCATCCAGGCGGAGAAGAAGCCATTTCCTGAGAAATGGAACCCGAAGCGTAAGTATTACTTTACTTGTTAATTTCCATGCTTTATTTCGTTCCTCGGCTTTATTAATGTCTTCTTTCATCATGTAGTGGTTGTTTGGATGCCTCGAGAGATCCCAAGCCTCGAGATCTAGGTTCGAAAGCTGGCCTCGACTTCTACCTATGTTGAGCGTTGTTGGCGCGATTTGGCAAAAGGCCAATGGGAGGCAAAGAACCATGTTAAGCTTCCTCTTTTACATATCCGACGAATTGGTAATATCCCCTTATACTTACTTAATTTCTTCTTGTGCAGGCCTGAGCAAAGATGTGGCTATGAGGCCTCTGTCTAGTGAGGAGAAGGCTTTGGCTCCGACTCCTAAACGATGAAGGAAAATAAGAGGAAAAGGGCCTCGACCTCTAAGGACCCTACGCCCAAGAAGAAAAAGAGCTCAATTAGAAAATCGAGGATAGGCGTTGCTGCTCTCCCTGCCCATGTAGTTTAGGAATTAAGGGATGAAGAAGAAGAAAATGAAGATGATGACTCGATGCTCGTGACCCGAGTGAGAAAACCATCGAGACCTCCAAGGACACTGAATCAGTGGCGACTGGTGAGCCCCCCCCTCGTGTTGAGGAGTCCTTGGAGAAGGATTCGGGAAAAGTCCCTGAATCGTCCAAGATCGAAGATGCTTCTCATCCAATGGCGAGTATATCCGAGGGGGCTAGTTCCGAGACTCCTCTAGTTGAAAAGAGCGCCCCGAGTGACTCACTTGGGGAAATGACAGCAGGTCACTTACCATCTCTTCCTCCCTATTCTAAAGAGGCTATACGGGATGCTCAGACTTTGGAGACTCCCGAAGTAGGTGGAGTCCCCGGTGAGGAGGATCCTTTTCGGGATGCCCTCAACCTAGTGTGAGGCCGATCTCCAAAGGCATTCTGAAGAGAGGAATGCCCTCAAGCTTCACTGCTGGCAAAAAAAAGAGGAGATTAAGGACCTCCGAGGAGCTGACCGAGCTGTCCGAGCAGGTAATGACACTTTTGAAAAATCATGGACTTGATTCGGGAACGGAGGCTAACATTTCAGTATCACAGCTGCAGCAAAAGATTGAGAGGATTGAGTTGTTCCGAGTGAAGGTCGACCAAGAGAAGGCAGACTCCTACAAGTGGAAGGAATGCATGGATCTCCTCTCCACTGAGAAAGAGACTGCCCTAACTCAGTTGTCGTCAATTGAATCCCAACTTCGAAGTGCGAAGGAAAAGTGCTTGGCTCAGGCTAAGAAGATTGAAGAGCTCGAAGCTCGGCTGGTTTTCGAACTTGCAAAGGTTCAAGCTGAGGCCGAAAAAGCAAAGGACAAGGCAGATAAGATGGTGGCCATCTACCGGGCCGATGCTGAGGCTGCTCAAGACCAAGTGAGGGAGGCTGCCGATAATGCTCAGACTCGAGCATATTGGATTTCGGAACTTGCTAAATGCCAATCTCAGAGGGAGACCGTAGAGGAAATCCATGCTCGAGGCTTCGATCTTTCCGAAGAGATAGAGAAGGAAAAAGAGGGTGCAACTGGAGCTAAAGCATTGGCTTCTTCCAACGACGACGTTGGCGATGATGATGATGATGATGGCAGCAAGAGCGGGTCCGGTAATGATAAGGGGCCTGAGGAAGAAGTTTCCCTCGACGAAGGAGCTGCCCCCTAGAATTGCTAGGGTTTTTGTATTTTCTTTTTTTTTTTGGTCTAGGACCCTGGTTGGTCCTTTGTAAATACCTTCGTTCATATATAAAATATCTTCTTTTTGAATGTTGTATCAATTTTTTGACATGTGAAAATTTTGATTTGCTTTGTTCCTGTAAAAAATTTTGATATACTTCATGCCTTGTGAAAAATATGTTTGTAACTTTGAATCGTAGGAAACTTGGCTGAAGCCAAACTAACATTGCCTTTGTAGTCGAGTGAGCTCTTGCTCGAACTCGAAGTAGTAAAAAACTTAGGTTTTAGTTGAGTGAGGATGAACTCTCGGACTCAAAAAATATAATGTCCCTAGGCTCATGAATCGGGCCGATATGGCCTCAGAAGAATGGCCTTTTCCCTTTTCCGCTTAAAAGTTTTTAACATATAGGAATTTGTTATGCCTTAACATGAAGTAAGTTTGTACCCGTTGGTTTTTTGCTGGATGTAGTATTATCGATACCCTTTGATTTTTATACCTTAGCACAAGTTTGTATTAAATTGTTAGAAGGTTCGAACAGTTCGATACCTCTTAAGGTTTTTCGAGGGATGACATTATTGAATCCCTTCGGTTATTTTGCCGAGGCTAGCCTTTTTAACCAGTTTACAAGAGAATTTGAAAGCCCGTTTTTATTGTGGAATTCAAACATCTCCGAACCGCGTTACTTAGGCCGTAGCCTTGGGATCTGCTTCTTGGGATCTGCTTCTTGGGATTATTTTCCCAATTACACTTTGAATTTGTTCAAAGTGTTTGTCCCCAAATAAGGTGGCCTTAGCCTATAAAATCGAGGGTTGAATTCTTAAGGTCTTTTGGTCTCGAAGTTTAATAATTCGAAAATGTCAATTTTTGGATGGCAGTCCCCGAGTACGAAGTTGATCGTTCGAAGTTAAGTGGCAATCAGCCTTTGAGCCAGTTTCCACAAAAAATCATAAGTATGAAATTTGTAAAGTAGAAATTTTATTAAGGCACTATCTGGTAAGGAAAAACACTTCTTTCAATAGTTCATACATGCGTACATGTTTTGCCACTAGGGTTCGAGTAATCTACATGAACACGGTTCATTCGACCATTTGGTCCTTTACAAAATATTCCTATTGAGACCATGTTGATATGAAGTATTTTCCTTGAAAACATAACATCCGGGGGGTGATGCCCCCCAGTATTCGAGGTTGATTGTAAAGAAGCCTCGGATACTCTAAGTTAGCACGAACAATGGTTGCATCGTTAAAAACCTTGACAGAAAAACCCCTTTGGGATAAAAATCGATCGAAGGGAAAAAGAGTGCAACGCGTGCTTTCAGGCCTAAGGACTTTATGTTTGGAGAAAACTTTGGTGCCTCCGATCGAACACCTGCGATAAGTTAGTGCAAACCATAAATGAAAAAGGAGAAGGTCACACATTAACAATAATATCGTTTGAGGAGTGATACTTTCCAATTATTTGGAAGTTGTTCGTTGTTCATCGTAACAAGCTTGTAGGATCCCTTTCTGATGATGTCGAGGCCCTGATATGGTCCTTTCCAATTTGGGCCGAACTTTCCTTCGTTTGGGTCTCGAGTATTAAGGGTGACATTTCTCAAGACTAAGTCCTCGATTCTAAAATGGGAAGGTTGGCCCTTCAATTATAGTACCTTCCGATGCGTTACTTTTGTGCGTCCATTCAAACGAGAGCGGCTTCCCATTTTTCGTCTAGTAGCTTGAGGCTCGTATTCATAGCCTCATGATTTTACTCTTCCGTTGCGTATCGAAACTTGGCGCTGAGTTCCCCAACTTCGAGCGGGATCAGAGCTTCGGTTCCATATACTAAGGAGCACGGTGTTGCCCCCATACTAGATTTTGACGTCATTCGATACGCCCAAAGGACTTGGGGCAAAATTTCTCTCCATTTTCCCTTAGCGTCATTCAATATTTTCTTTAGATTCTAAATGATGGTCTTGTTTATTGACTCGGCATGTCCGTTCCCACTAGGATGGTATGGCGTCGATAAGATCCTTTTTATTTTGTGATCTTCAAGAAACTTTGTTATCCTGCTACCAATGAATTGTTTTCCATTATCGCATACGATTTCGGCGGGTATCCCGAATCGACATATGATGTGATCCCAGATGAAGTCTATAACTTCTTTTTCTCTGACTTTTTCGAAAGCCTATGCTTCAACCCATTTAGAGAAATAGTCAGTCAGAAATAAAATTAATTTAGCTTTACCTAGGGCTGATGGCAGAGGTCCAACAATGTCCATTCCCCATTTCATGAACGGCCATAGGGATAAGACTGAATGAAGTTGCTCTCCGGGCTACTGGATCATCGACGCATTCCTTTGGCATTTGTCGCATTTTTGAACGAATTCTTTAGTATCCTTTTCCATATTGGCCCAATAATACCCCACTCTAATAACTTTATGAACCAGTGATTCAGCACCAGAATGGTTTCCACAAGTACCCTCATAAATTTCTCGTACGACGTAGTGGTGTCTCCTGACCCCAAACACACTTCAAACGGTCCATCGAACATCCTTCTGTATAAGGTTCCATCTTCAACTAGAGTAAATCGTGTAGCTTTCGTTCGCAGAGTTCTCGATTCCTTAAGGTCCGATAGGAGTATCCCATTTTTCAAATACTCGATATTCCAATCCTAGGTCAAGCTTGTGGAGTTTATTTCGGCATGAACTTCTTCGATCACTGATTTTGAAAGTTGTACGACAACCCCCGAGATGATTTCATCGTCTTCGACGGATGACCCCAAATTTGCAAGGGCATCGGCCTCACTGTTTTAAATTGATGTAATGTTACTTGAAATTTATCCAAGTACCTCTGCCTTCGATCCTCTCGAACCTCGAAGGTTCTGTTGACTTGGTTTACCACCAGTAGGGAGTCACACTTGGCCTCGATGATCTCTGCTCCTAAGCTTTTAGCCAGTTCAAGACCGACAATCATGGCCTCGTACTCGGCCTCATTTTTAGTCAACATAGAAGTTTTGATAGATCGCCTAATTGTATTTCCTGTGGGCGACTTCAAAATGATGCCTATCCCGGATCCCTTCACATTCAAAGTGTCGTCCGTGAAAAGGGTCCACACCCCCGATGATGTATCAGGTTTTAACAAAAGTTCCTTTTCGGCCTTAGGTATGAGGACCGGCATAAAGTCAGCCACGAAGTCTAAGATTTGAGACTTGATGGCAGTTCGGGGTTGATACTCGATATCATACCCACTGAGTTCGACGACCCATTTGGCCAATAGGCCCGATAGTTCGAGCTTTGCAAAAAATTACAAAGAGGATAAGTGGTTACCACACATATTGGGTGACACTGAAAATTTGGTTTTAGCTTCCTATAGGCGCTTATTAGAGCAAGCACCAACTTTTCTAAGTGTAGTTACCTGGTTTCGGCCTCGCTTACAGTTTGACTAACATAATAAATGGGAAATTGCGTACCTTGCTCTTCTCGATCTAGGAAACCACTTACTGCGACTTCTGAGACTGCTAATTATAAGTAGAGTTGTTCTTCTATTTTTGGAGTATTAAGCAATGTCTATTTGGTGGCGTCGGAATCTTCGGGAATAATGAAGGCTCGAGGGATCCAGTAGTAATCGTCCTCTTCTTCCATTCCCTGCTTTTCCGACTGAGTCGAGGCTGGTGGTTGTGGTTTCTACTTGGCCTCCTGCTTTCCTTTAACCTTCGATCCCTTTCTTGTCGAAAGAACCGATATCGGTATTACCTCATCGATCGTGAACACACACTAATTAGCTGTTTTGATCCCCCTATAGAAGGTTTGGTTGATCATGGCCTCGGTCATATCAATTTTTGGGAACTCTTTGACCATTGTGTGATACCTTTCCCAAATCTCATGCAATGGCTCGTTTGGCTCTTGTTTGAAAGCCAAAATTTCATCTCTTAGCGTCACCATATGCCCCGGAGAAAAGAACTTTTCAATGAACTTCACGTCCAACTCATCCCAAGTGTGGATGGAATGGTTGGGCAACCTCTCTAGCCAGTCCACAACTTTTCCCCGTAGAGAAAAGGGAAATATCCTTAACCTCAATGCGTCCTCGGAGACATTCGTCTGCTTGCTCACCCAACACGTATCAACAAAACCTTTGAGATTCTTATAGGAATTTTATTCTGGAGCTCCGGTGAAGAAACCCCACTGCTCTAGCAGAGTAAGCATGACATTGGTTATTTGAAAGTTGCCTACCCTAATCCAGGGCGGATCTATTGCACTTGTATGTCCTTCGTTGGGTAACACCTGGTGTGCTACCCTTGGTGGAGGTGGGGGAGGGTTTGACACATTATCATAAGGCAGTTGGCCTCTCCTTTGTACTTGAGGCTCAAGATGAACCTCGTCCACATTCTCATCATCTAACTCCTCCCCCAATGATATATTTTTGAGGGGCTCATTTTTAAGGGCCATTTTGTACCCAAAAGCAATTGACAAAGAAAATTAGTAAAACGGAAGGCCCCGTGATGGCCTTGAGATCAATGATTCATTTCCAGACGAACAACTCATTTCCATGTCTATGATCGGGATGCCTTGGTTTGCTGATGTGGCCAACTATCTTGTGAGCAGCATTGTCCCGAATGAGTTCTCTTCAAACCAAAGGAAGAAGCTCAAATGGGACTGCCTGGACTACTATCGGGATGAGCTATATCTTTTCAAAATTTGCACTGATGGTGTTATCCGGAGATGTGTACCAGAAGAAGTACAATTGGGTATTCTTGATGTTTTCCATTCTTCGCCATATGGTGGTCACCGTGGTGGAGCAAGAACTGCTACAAAGGTCCTAAGTTGTGGATTCTATTGGCCCACCCTTTACAAGGATGCTAGCGGGCTCGTCAAGCATTGTGATGATTGACAAAGGGCTGGTGGGATCTCCAAGAAAAATGATATGCCTCTCACCACCATTCTAAATATTGACATTTCGATGTGTGGGGCATCGATTTAATGGGTCCATTTGTGAGCTCATGTGGGAACACCTATATTTTGGTTGTTGTGGATTACATGTCCAAATGGGTTGAAGTTGTGGCTTTGCCCATCAATGAAGCACAGAGTGTGGTAGATTTCTTGAAGAAGAACATATTCACAAGGTTTGGTACCCCAAGGGCCATCATTAGTGATGGGAGACCACATTTTTGCAAGAAAGATTTCGACTCCCTACTCTCCAAGTATGGTGTCACTCACAAAGTATCGACCCTCTATCACCCCCAAGCAAGTGGACAGGTTGAAGTCTCCAACCGGGAGATCAAGAGTATTTTGTCAAAGACTATCAATGCAAATCGGACTGATTGGTCGAATAAACTTGACGATGCTCTTTGGGCCTATAGATCAGCTTACAAAACTCCAATTGGTATGTCTCCGTATCGTTTGGTGTTCAGGAAAGCTTGTCACCTTCTGGTGGAACTAGAGCATAAGACCATGTGGTCGTTGAAGAAACTGAACTTTGAGTGGGGTGTAGCTGCAAATCTTCTAGTGGAGCAATTGAATGAACTTGATGAGTTTTGGTTCCATGCTTACTCAATTTCGTCCTTGTATAAGGACAAGATGAAGTACCTCCATGATAAGCATATCCGAAACAAAGAATTCAACGAAGTTGACCTTGTCCTTTTATTCAACTCTCGATTACGGATATTTCCTTGAAAGCTGAATCGAAGTGGAGTGGTCCCTTTGAAGTTGTGCATGTGACTCCTTTTGGTGCTCTAGATCTGAAAAATAAGAATAGTGAGGTGTTTAGAGTCAATGGGCACCGGCTGAAGCACTATCTTGGTAAGGTTGATGACGGCCACGTTGTGGCATTGCTCCATTTCAAGTGAATGATGGTAACATACGTCGTGCCGCGACATTAAATCATGCGCTTCTTGGGAGGCAACCCATGTGTTTTACTTTCTCTTGATTTTTTTTAATTAGGCATTGTTTTGGGCTAACTGGTTGTGAAGTGTATGTAGGAATGTGGGTGTGCAATGTAGAAAAGTCCCAAGGAAAAAATTGGCTAAGTGTTGAAACTGTGCGGACAGCACCAAAATTATACGGGCAGCACCAAAATTATTGGGACCGCACAAGCACTTCTGGAAAATGGAAAATGCAAAATCTCTAAAGTTTAGCCTGACAAAAATCCTTAAGGATACGCGGCCGCACACAAAATTTTGCGGACCGCACCACAAATTCAAGAAACAAGTAAGGAGTGTGGACCGCACAAAAATTGTGCGGCCGCACTCAGGTAAGTCAGTGGGCTAGCCGGCCAAGTATAAATAGGAATTTTCTAATATTTTCACACTCTACAAACTTTGACCTTTTTAGACCAAGCTAGCACAGTGCACACTCTCCTTGCTCTCATTCTTCTCTCATTTCATCAAGTGTGAACCTTATCTGCATATTCATTACTGGTATGTTAATTTATGCTTTAGATTCTCCTTTTTCTTTTTCTTTATTTTGGTTTTCTTCAATCTAGGGTTAGGTTCATGCCTAAATTGTCAATAGATAGTCAAATCTTGCTTAGCATCCTGCGGGTATTGTTATAAATGCTTAATGGGGACTGGGTAAGTAGCTAATCATGATTAATTGCCACAAACCATGCTTAATTAGTGAAATCCTTGTTTAAAGCATATGTCAGTGCCAGAGTTATTTGAAATATGCGGACGCACACATTTTTTTGCGGTCCGCACTAGAGTATATGGTCGCACACATTTTATTGCGGTCTGCAGCACCCTAAGTTTTAGGCACTTGTGAATAATGACTTTGTGCAGTCGCACTCAATTTTATGCGGTCCGCAGTGGATTTGTGTGGTCGCACTCATTTTTGTGCAGTCCGTACAGTTTACTTCAGAGAGCCAGTAATGCAATGTGCGGTCTCACTCAAAATTATACGGTCTGCATTGGGTTTTATGCTGCCGCACTCAATTTTGTGCGATCCGCACTCAGGTAACTTCAGAGACCCTAGTATTCTGAACCTAGGGTTTTGCGGCCGCACTCAGTTTTGTGCGATCCGCACTGGGCATTATGCGGCCGCACTCATTTTTGTGCGGTCCGGACGGGGCATTATGCGGCCGCACTAACTTTTGTACGGTCCGCACTGCCCTCTTCTGAGAACTGTGTATTGCACTTTCAATATTGATTTTATATGCATTATGATCTCCAATTCTAACTAATTTCCCCTACTTTTATGTTACAGACAATGGTTCGTTCACGTGGTAGAGGAGATACATCCAAAGGATGGGTAGAACCCTCTCGAGGCCGGGGTAGAGGCAAATCCAACCTACCACTGTCAGTTCAAAAGATCCTAAGCAAGAAAGCCACAATCAGTAGACCACCTCCCGAACCTTCAGACACCAGTGAGTACCTCCCATCCGGGGACGCTTCAGAGGGTAACTCTGTACAAGCACAACCGAAAGCTCAATCACAACAATTCCCATGGAGACTCCACCTGGTCAATGAATCCACTTCCTCCTCTAGTTCTTCTTAAGGTTTGAAGAGGCGTAGTCAAGCATTTGAGCCCTCTCCCCCACCTGATCAAGCTAAAACCATTAATGTAGATGATGATGATGAGGTCCCAGATGATGGGAGAGGGGGTGATACTACTGTTAGGGGTTTGGAAAGATCAAGGAGGCCGGAGGTATGGGACGACAGATTCATCAGTAAAAAAACCTATGCCAAATTTAGAGAATGGTGGTCACAAAAGAGATCACTCTTGAGCAACAATTCTTGAAAAAAGATTTGAGCAAGCACAACCCTAATGTCCTCAAACAATTTGAAGAGCAAAAAGGATGGAAATGGTTCACCTCTCTCATGCAAGATGCAAGTGGGTACCTGGTAAAAGAGTTCTATGCCAACGTTGCTCACATAAAAAAGGGAACAAAGGTGACAAAGTTTGAAATTTAAAAATCTGCTTTGATGCCCAAGCATTAAACCAATATGTGGGCTTTGAGGAGGTAGAAGCAGTGCAATATTTGGAGAAGCTAGCTATGGGTGATGCAGTTCGCCCGTGGCTAGCTGAGATGCTAGCAATTTTAGGGACAACATCTCCATGGCTCAATGTACGGTTTCAAATAGTCCAAGCCACCCTAAACTTTGAAGCCAAAGGGTGGTAAACATTCATGTGCAGCCGGCTTGATCCTTGCCTTAATGAAAACATCCTCCCAATTCCCCGTGCAATTTTAGTGGCTTCCATCATGGCCAGGTATCCTATAAATGTCAGAGCTCTAATTTCTTACAACATTTCCAAAGCGGTCCAGAAGAGAAAAGATGTCATATCCCTACCCCAATTTCCTCATATAGTACTTCCAAGATCAAGGGGTAGAGTCTAGGCATTATGATGTAGAGGTGAAGGCAAAGAAGCCTTTTTCATGGTACCACCTACAGGGAGCTGAAAACCCTAAGTTCAAGGGTAAAGTTACTACCTCTACTGGCCAGTCTGAAGAGCCAACGGTAGTGGCTACTGATTTATTTGTTGAGCCTTCCACAGCATCCGGTACTTCCACGAAACAGCAGCCATGCCACCTTCATCTTCTGGGCCTCCTACTTCAGCCAGACTATCAGTGCCGACCTCATATACTTACCCTCAGACTGCACTGCGAGTGTCCTAAACACTGGCGAGTCCCAACAACTAGATGCAGGTAGCTACTTCAAAGCTGACTGCCATATCCAGTGTTGTTGCAGCACAATCATCAGCCCCAGCAGAGCCTCAGGTACCTCCGTCAGTGGAGAAAACATTGAAGAAAATTCTGAAAAAACAGAAGGCCATCATAGAGACTCTAGCTACACATGGAAAGGTCATCAAATATTTGGGCAAACAGGTCAAGAAGATGAGAAAGACTCAGGCATCAAAGGAGCCGGTAGCGAAGCTGAGCAAAGAAGTTGAAAAGATTTTATCTGTCGGGGATCTTCCACTGGACTTGCTTATGGAACATACAGTCCTAGTAGCAGCAGCTGGCTAGTCTGAGGAGTCGGATGCAACTACACACACTACTGAGGAGTTGATACAGATGCTCAGCAACCCAGTTGTCCCTCAACATGAGATGATGAGATATAGCTAGAGGAGACAGAGGGTGTTGAGGGCCCCATGTAGGATGAGGACACCATACATGCTGAGGACCCCATGCAGACTGAGACCACTTAGGGAGTTTTCTTCACTCTCTACCCTTTCCCTGTTCTTATTTTTTATTAGCATTGAGGACAATGCTTATTTTCATTTGGGGGGTGGTTCATTTTGATTGACATTGACATTTGGTATGTAATAACTATTACACTATTTTTTTTCTTTATCTTTATTTTTTCAATATATTTTCCCCATTTGATGTATATATTCATTTCCGTTATGTATATATTCTCTTTACTTCATTTTGTATATTTAGTTACCTTCCGTAGTGTACTTCATATCTTTTTTAGTTTGTTTTTCCTTAGTAGCATAACTTCTTATTTACTTTAGTAGCTTATTTTTTATTTGTTAGCTTTTTTTGTGTGAACGATAAGCCTTTGGTTTTCTTAATGTCACGGTTCTTTCCAAAGGTGGACGTTGTGTGAACTGGGTGACTCTTTCCAACGATGGATAGCGTGACAAACTTCTTAAGGGATTGAGTCAGTTTTCTTTTATGTTTTGGTAAATATAGTAGTAATGAATAAATGTTTCTCAAGTAGGCTGCACTTGGTACTAACACATTTACCTCCGAGCTTATGGTTAGAAACAAAGTTGTGGCATAAAATAGCTCTAGTTTGACCTTTAGACTCTTGAGTTGACTTAAACAATCATCAAGTGGTTCCTTCGATCCATTTGTGAATTTCAATCTTAGATGGGGTTGTTGTGGGCCCTTGACTCTGTTCTCTTTAACAATCCAGCAGCTTGAGAGGTGAGGTATTGAATTGCAAGTCCAAGTTCACGTGCCAATAAGTCTAGAACTTGCCCCGAGTGTTTGTCTAGGAAAAATTCTAAGTGTAGCTCGACTTGAGAAATGATTGTAGGCTCTCCTTGATCCAATATGAAACTTGAAAACTTCCACAGCCCACCAATGTTATATCCCTAGTCAACCCCTTTGAGCCAAATCCCTTTTTCTTTCAATAACCATGTTACAAACCTTTATCCATTTTGTAATGACCCTCTCTTGGCACCCGATCTTTCCTTAGCATTTTTGAAAAAAATTTGGCAAAAACATAAGTTTGGGAGAGAGACAAGGAATTTGAAAGTGATAAAAGGTAAAAAGATGAAAAAGAAATGAAGAAAAGGGAAGGCAAAGAAAAGAAAGAAAGGCCACAAAGAAAAATGTCAAAAGAAAGTGAATAAGATAGAAAGTTGAAGAGATTCAAAGAAAACAATGATGAAAGGCATGGAGTAAATAGAAATGGAGAAAAATGATTGTCATGATCAAGAAAGAGTGACATTACGTCTCTCTAGTTCCCCCAAGGAAGAAGAAAATGACTCAAAAAGTCAAAAAAGTATGAGTCGAAAAGAGAAAATGGAGTGCTTAAGCAAAGATGAAACCATCATATTTCAACGAGCCTTCATTACATCCCGCAAAAGCCCTATATGATATCAAGTTGAGTGATCTTACATTAGTGGTGATTTACATGATGGGAAAGCTTATGGTACTTAGAGCCGGACTTGTGACATTCTTTTGAGAGAGATGAGCGAACATCTTCACAATCCTTTTTTCGAGTGTTACATTCTAAAGTGAGATTTGCTCATGGAGTATAGAGTAGGAAGAGTTTGGGATCCACAATGACCTACGTGATATAGCGAGCTTCCTTGATGAATAAAGTCAACTCTTGATGCTCTAGTGTCACATTAGAACTATGGTACTCAAAAGTTAAAACATTGTATTGTTGATAATTCATATGTGTTAAGGGTAATTGTTAGTCCCAATTGATGCATGATCGACTCACCTTAGGCCGGCTGAAATATCTTTTTTCTAGTGAAGGTGGGAATTACAAAATTTGCTTGAGGGCAAGCAAAAGCTTAAGTTTGGGAGAGTTGATAAGTAAGGATTTTGACCTCTTATTTGCACTCTTTTACTTGTGTTTTAGGTCAAAAAATGCTTAAAGGTGTTCCCAAAAACTAATGAAATGTCCTTGCTTACGAGAATGTTGCAATATGAGCCAAAGGAATCAAAATCAACTCATAAAGGAGTCAAAAGTTGAGCAAGAACCAAAGCAGGGCAAAGAGGCCTACTATGCGGACCACATGATTTTGTATGCGGCCGCAAAACAAAGTTCAGAGACTTGGATTTATGAAAATTAAGAAGTGTGAACCGCACAAATATTATGCGGACGCATTCAATATTATGCAGTCAGCAAGAAATGAGAATCAGAGAGTTGGCATTTGGGCAGAATGAAGGAGTGCGGACCGCACCAAAATTTCACGGCCGCAGGACACAGTTGTGCGGTCAGTAGGAATGAAGATTCAGAGAGTTGCATCACTGTTATGCGGCCACATAATCAAGAGCGCAGTCGCACTCAGATTTGTGCGATCCGCAAAAGTCCAGCCAAAGCCAGAAATCAAAGTCAAGAACGCTTACCGTACCATAATTATGCGGCCGCAGAAGCAAGTGTGTGACCTCACTCATCATTATGCGGCCGCACAACCTCCGCAGGTTCATTTTTGTCCGATATTTTCAGCTTAGTATAAATAGAACATTTTGTCATTTTTTAGGTTAAGTTATGTTTTATGAGAGCACCTGTGACGATTTTCTTTACTGCTTTTGGCTATTTTGTACTATATTTATCTCTAAACTTTAGATTTTCATCCATAATCTAATATCATGGATTCTATCTTCAATCATTCATTCATTTCTTTTATTTTCATGAGTAGCTAAATCCATAGCTAGGGTTGTGACCCAACCCTAGTGTGGTTATTTGATGGGTGTTTGATTTATGTATTTTTAGTGATTGGGTTAGTGATATTTAGCCTAGTTCTTGCTAGAACTCAAGAATTAGTGGTTGAAAATATTGATTCATTCCTAAATAACTTAGTCTCTACTTGAGAAAGAGGGACTGAGTATAGGAAAACTAGGCTAACAAGGAATTGGAGTGAACTCAAGAAATTGATAGCCCCGATTAAAGGGTTAAGCCTAAAGATAGTAATACCCGACTTGAACTAATATCACTTGCTTTATATGAATACTCATTTGGACTTGAGAAAGCCAAATTGAGAAAAATCACTCAAACTACCGAGAGGTATAGAGTGAGTACCCGGGTGTGATAGTTATATTACGACCCCAACTAATCAAGCTTGCCCTAGAATTTACAACCTGTTAGATAAACACCTAGGTAGAAGTCACGATCCTAGTCCCTTTGAACATTTGAAAAAACCCAATTCAAAAATGTTGTCCTTAGTTGTATTAATTGCAAGCATTAGAGTAAAAATAAAAGTAGAATATCAACCAAGTTTGTGGAAGTATAATTAGAGCCAAAACTCGAAACTTACTTAGATATAAACCTACTTCCAATTAGTAACTCCCTGTGGATTCGATCCCGACCTTAGTTGGGTTATTATTGCATCGACCACCTCGCTACTCAATAGTAGTGTGGGTTTGGACCCAATCAATCTTCGACTGTTACCGATTATGTACATCAGCGCAAGTTACCGCCGGATACTCAATTAGATTCTACTTCAGTTGACGTGATGTTAGCGAACTCCATTCGTTCAACCCCTAAGTAAAGGCTTGAACAGCCCAATCTTCTGTGACCAGTGGTAATTCCATGCGTTTCATTTGGAATCGAGACATGAACTCCCTCAACATTTCGTTATCATTTTGTCTTACTTTGAAAAGGTCTGATTTCCTCGTCGCAACCTTTATTTTACAAAAGAATCGGCAAGAATGGCGAATGAGTCGATGGAATATGGCGGTAGATTGTGGTACCAGATCATTGCTCCCTTTGATAGAGTTTCCCTAAATTTCTTTAGTAGAACGGACTCGATCTCATCATCTTCCAAATTATTTCCTTTAATGGAGCAAGTATAGGAGGTGACATGCTCGTTGGGATCGGTGGTCCTATTATACTTAGGATTTCCGGCATACGGAATTTTTTCGGAAAAGGTTTCGGAGCCACACATGGGGGGAACGCTGCACAAACTTCTTTGAGTCCATTCCTTTTAAAATTGGCGGTGCCCCGATATTTTGTCAAATTGGGAGTTGTAAGTTTCTACCTTCTTATCATTTGCCTAAATTTTCTTTTCTCCTGATTCAATTCATTTGGTGAGCTCCTTAAGCATTCTCATAATGGCGGGGCCAGTCCCCGATTCATTGGCGTTTGACCTTTCTGGCACTAGTTCGGTTCGGCGGGCGACTTTCGATTTGACCCCACTCGGCGTTCGATGCTGGTTTTGTAACTGTGCAATAACGGCTTGTTGAGCCGGTAACATCTCGAATATTACTTGGAGGCTGAATCTTCCATATCCTCCGCCATGTGTACTTCGACCACCAGATCGGCCTTCTCTGCGTACATTCCTTCGGGATCTGCGCCAAATTTGCATTCAAGGCGATATGTGAACTGACGTTGACTGGACTGGCAATTGGTACTCCCTCGAGATCATCCTGAAGCACCTCGAGCCCTGGAGCAGCTACATTGTCGTTTTCCCCGTGAAATCTGAGGCCAATGCCACCATGTGTGGATATTGTTTGTGAATTTGACATGTTTTATCCTGAAAACAAAAATTCTTACAAGAACAAGCGTAAAATAGTGTGTGTTATCGGAATCAGTATTGAACGATCACTATTATCTTTAGCCACATGGTGCGCGCCAAACTGTTTACCCTAAAATTTTGATAACAATTAAACTTGTATTGTGGTTTTAAGGATGTGTCATTTCACTTAACACTGATTGATAAATATGAAAGTAAATGACAGAATTGAATTATAAATAAATCAAACTGGCGTTCGAAATAAAGCTCCAGCCCTCGAGTCAAGACACTCTCGAACTGATAAGTGTAAGAAACAGTAAAAATGGAACAAACTGATGAACAATAATGTAAATGAGAAAGAAAGAGTCGGTTTGCTATAATTTATGTGAATAATCATCCTTTAAAAATGATTAGAACTCCTCTTTATATAGAATAGGAATTCTACTTATGGCATAACTCTTATTACAGTAGGAAATCACCTAATTAGCTAATTAAACGCTTCTGATTTGATCCGTTCTGAGATTTGTGCCATGATCCTCGACCAATCACGGATATCTTGCTCTTCCGTTACTGAGCCATCTCCGACATTACGCGGAATCTGTCTCTCTTGACTTCGACTAAAACCAACATCGATCTCAAAAGAGACTTTGATCTCGAACTCAATACCTCAACTCCATGATTTGGCTGAAGCTGACATTCGATGCGACGTGCCAGTCTCAATCAAATAGTAAAATCGGGTAGCCCCGATCTCAATCATATATCTGTAGAAAAGAGAGACAAAGGTCAAGGTAATTACATTAGTTACGGATTGCATTATTTGCTTACGTTAGAAAGTTTCTTTACAACTTACAAGTATGGACAAGTATTTTAGGGTGTGGGAATAGTTATCCCATAGCTTTATATTCGCTACTAGAAAGTTATGCTTTATCTATCAAACTGCTATGTTGTTGCTATTTATTGTGCCTTTGTTCACAATGTGCAAAGTCCCCTCCCACCTCACCCTATCTCTCTCTCTATATATACACACGAACTCACACTCACATATATAGAGACATTTCTTCACTCAGCATATTGAAGCTGATATAAAATTGTATACTAACTAGGTACGGTGTAAGTGGCTATCCCAATTTGAAAATTCTTCTCAAATGCCAACAAAGCTGGAAGAGATTAATGATGATGTGAGGCATAGATGACTATGAAACCCTAGGAGAATCTCACATTGACAAAACACAGGAAAAATGTTGGGTGTATAAGTAGATATGCCTTAAACTCTAGTGACGTGTTTTAAAGTCGGTGCTTAAGTCCGAAGCGACAATATCACTAGTGGACTGGGCTACAATAACTTTGTCAGCTTCATTAACGAGATTGTGGCACAATCAAGGAGAAAAAGCTACATTTAGCCGAATGGAAGCTGAAGGGTTCGGCTGCAAGTTACTTTGATGGTGGTTATATTGGTCTTATTCCTTTTATAGGTGCAGTGTAGTCCCGGTGTTTATAGCACTTAAATAGAATCATGAAAATTTGTTGTTCTACATCTGGGATTTAGTTCCTTTCTGTGAACATGCTTAATTATTTTGTTCTGTGTATTTACATTATCATTTCTTAACCATCTTCCAGACATAAAGGAAAGCAGCCAAGATTTCCATCAAGAAAAGAGCTGATTATGCCAAGAATGAACTTAGTTGGTTGTAAATGGGTTTATCGTATTAAATATAATTTGGATAGGTCAGTTGAGTGGTACAAGGCACGACTTATAGCACATGGATTTCATTAGCAACCTGACATTGATTATCATGAAACTTTTAGTCCCGTTGTCCGTGCTACCACTATTTGTATTGTCCTTTCTCTTGTTTCTTTTTCTTGGCATATTCGTCAACTTGATATTAAAAATGTTATTCTACATTGCATTCGTAATGAGGAAGTCTTTATGAAACAACCTCTAGATTTTACTCATCCTAACTATCCTCATCATATTTGCAATAGCGCTGTATGGTTTGAAGCAGGCACCACGTGCTTGGTTTCACCACCTTAGTTCATTTCTCCTGACTCATAATTTTATTTCCCGCAAATAAGATATTCTCACTACTAAAAATCCGGCAAAAAGCGACCAAAAATTTGCGACCAAAATTGGTATATCAAAAAAAGCGACCAAAGTTGGTCGCTAAATTGGATAAAATTATTAAAAAATAATTGTAAATAAATTAGCGACCAAGGTTGGTTGCTTTTTGGTCGATAATGTGGTCAAAATGTTTACCGGACTGGTCAGACTTGCTTGATCAAAGAAATATTAAAATTAGCGACCAACTTTGGTCGCTAAAGTGGGACCCAATTGTAAAATTTTTAATAATTATATTATTATTTTAAAAAATTATAAAATTAAATAAATAAAATTTAAATTAGCGACCAAAGTTGGTCGCTTATGAAAGGGGAAGCAAATAGAGACAAACTTTGGTCGCTAATCTGAGACCCAGATATAAGATTTTAATAATTATATTCTTATGTAAAAAAATTTTATAAAATATAAATAAATATAATTTAAATTAGCGACCAGAGTTGGTCGCTTAAGAAAGGGGAAGCAAATAGAGAACAATTTTGATCGCTAATCTGGGACCCAGTTCTAACGTTTAATAATTATGTTATTATTTTAAATATTTTATAAAATATAAACTAAATCTGATTTATAGTTAGCGGCCAACTTTGGTCACTAATTTTGATTTCTGGATAATTAGCGGCTAAAGTTGGTCTCTTTTCAGGTCAACATTGGTCAAAATTAAAAATCACTTTTATATTTACTATCTAAATAATATAAATGTAATCCGTTAACACTTTTGTAATACAAGAGATGAATACACTAAAATATACTCTAACATGCTATATATGTAGTTAAAATTGTACAACGAAGCGTGTTATATATATATATATATATATA